>JAHPZR010006087.1:10000-44977 GCA_019787425.1 Platygyra sinensis
GATTACAGAAGGAAAGAAATGAATGATACTTTAAATCAAGGACCTATAGTTCACACTGATTAAGTACTGATTAAGCACGTACATTCAGTATGAATATGTACTCGTAAATGTTTATTCCATATTATATAGACTAAACATTCATTCATTCATTCATTCATTCATTCATTCATTCATTCATTCATTCAATCCGGCGCTGGTTCGTTCGTTCATTCATTCATACATACATACTCAGATTAGCTTACTTAATAATGGCATGACAGCTATTACTCCATTTAAACCAACTTTCTCTATCTTTTTTCACCTTTTAGGCTGTGAGTGCAACACAACAGGCACAATTCCCGACACAGTATGTACAAACGATACTATTGGACAGTGTCAGTGCAAGCCAGGGGTCACTGGAAGGTCATGTGACCAGTGTATGAAATTCTTTACCGACCTTTCGGATGCGGGATGTGAAGGTGATTCATGGTCATATATCTAGAACAGCTTACCAATAAAATCTTCCAGGATTTATTTTCACAGCTACTTAAATAAATTAACTCAGTTTTGCGCCATATTTCGAACTTATCACCGTTACGTAACTTCACTGACAATCTAAGGATAGATGCTGGATTGGAACGGTACAAGGGTCTTAGAGGTAGCCAGTGTAACGGAAGTAAAAGGGGAAGGGGCATGGCAAGGGCTATTCCCCCCTCCCCCCCGTCCACCCCCTTAAGATTCCCTTCTACCTCACTCCAGCTACGTAGATTTCACAAGAGCTGACCGCAATCAAGGGAAACCTTGACGTGTGGATCCATCTTTAATTTAGGTCGATGATGAAATATCATGTTAACGAACACGTTTGCTCAGCGCTCAGATGTTTGGAAACTTCCCTACTGAAAGGCGTAGCAAAAGAACTCGATAAACCTAGAGTTACCTAACGTTTATTTTTTCAACACAGCATGTTCCATGTGTATACAGAATCTGAGGGGGATGATTGCGAATAATTCATATAATGTAAATGAGACAGATGTAAAGGTTCACTCGCTGAAAGAGTTGACAGACTTCAATGAACCAATGGTAGCAGTGTCGACTTCGTTAAGGCAAGCTAAGGTTTGTAAATTAAATTTCTACGTCAATTGCCAACCATCCCTCATTTCAATTGTGTGGTTTTACTAGCACTGTTCTTCTGCTTTTTCAGGATGAAAGAGAACGGTTCTATTCAAGGATTTCTACAGGAGATCAACTCTATCAAGATCTCACAACCTCACAGGTGCCTGAAAACAACAACACCCTAAAAGAACTCTCAATCAGGGTAAGAAATGAAATCTTCCTATCTCTTTAAAGTCGACAAAATTATTGATAGAAGAGTGCTTAGTGTCTGACATCAATTCAGTCTATGTACTGGGATACCAATAAACAATTAGATCATGAGCTCCAGATTTCTATCGCGTGATGGTTGACGAAGGCGTAGCACGAGTTAACTATCACGCATAAAAGTCGAGAGCGAATAAACTAATTGTTTTTAGTATAAATCTAATAGTCGATCAAAACTTAAAATAAATCCTCTTCACAGATACTTTGAAAACGCCAAGAAGCAGCCGTCATTTTCTTCACAAGGACACACTGTTACGCTACTCACTATCTATCACAGAATAGATAATGAGTAGCGTAGCCAATCAGAAAACAGCACTACTGGTACAAAGCTAGCAGATTTACACTGATATTATTCAGAAATTAGATGTGGTTGTTGTGATTATTTTTCCTGATGCTCCCACCTTAAGTTACTGTCGTTTTTTGCTTTTTCTTTGCCATCGCTTGGTGTGATTGATGGTCACAGTACCAGATTAAAATTACAAGATACCAAAAACAAAAATGCAACGAGTAAAAGAATTCTTCATTCTACTGTAACTGTCCAATATCTTCCATACATCTTGATAAATAAAATGCAGCATATCTCATAAATGAAATATAATAAAGGAATAGCAAGGCAAAAGAAACATTTTATCATAGGCAATATGGTTTTTATTATAGACACCTTCAATATTGAATACTAGACAATATTGAAAGGTAGACATGATTTCAGAACACGAGGAGTCCTTCTACATGCAGAGATAAAAAACGCTATACTTGATGGGTGGCCCTGGCTGCGTAAAGACATTTCCATTGGTTTTGTGCACTTATTGTCATCTTTATTTTTCCTTCACATTTTTAGGCTGGGGATCTTAGTAATTTTGCAAACGAAGCTGCCGCAAACACCTCGAAAATTCTAGAGGATATTACGTACGAAAAGGAGGCGACATTATCTGCCAAACAATATGTTACTTGTAAGTCCTTAGTCCCCCTTTCAACTTTCATCTTCTTGTAGAGCAATAAGTATGTTGATTACCACACTCATTGTCTTCATTGAACTACTTCTTCATAAGAAACTCGTTGTTCTTAAGACTGGTGTGGACTGTTCACGTTTGCTTCAGTTAAAAGCTCAACAACTGCACAAATACGAAGTTATGATCAAGTTGTAGCTAGTTCTCAGCAATAATTTAGATTCTCTCCGTGGAAAAGATATTAGACATTTTACTATACTTAGCGAAGAGAATGTCTTCTTAAGAAGCTCATAGAAAAATCTGTTGAGGAGCTGGATTCACTTTGTTCGATGTAATGCCCAATCCAACAAACCCTTTCAGTGTTTTTGTGCTCGGCTTGAGAAAGTTTTGCTTCTTACACGAAAGTCTGATGTAAAGAGATTTTATAGTTATTGTTCGGTCTTCCATTTGGGTAAAAACTCAATGCACTGTTCTACTGAAGCATTGTAGGTATAGCCTCTGGACAAATCATCTTATAACTATCAAAATGATAGTTTTTGCATTTTACAAAATTCCAATGCAAAATAAACAATTTATTCTTCAACAGCTGTGGATGTTATCATCGGAGATGTACGCGAGGCACTTGAAGAATACAATGCCGCTGCCATGCAGGCCTTGACGCACTCAACCGAGGCCTGGCAGAAAACAATGGAAAGAAACTTTACTCAGTATTCCTGGAACATTACTGAACATACAAGAATGGCTGAAAACATATCTGCTCATGTCGAGGAAACTTTAACGCGGGTAAATAACTGTAAAAAATGTAATTATGTTCTGGTGTATACCACTTATAGAATCGACACTGGACTGACAGCTTAGCTAAGCTAAGCTTTATGTAATATATAAAACACGAAAGACCATTTATTATATAAACACCAGTGAAATACCAAGTGAGCTTTCCCGCGAAAACTTCATATCTTCACACGTGAACATAACATGTTATCTTCACACGTGAAGAGATCACCGTCGTTATGGTTACATAATAAATCGCGCCTTTGAAAGCGGCGCCTTTGCCACTGGTGTTTATATAATAAACAGAATATTACATGCCCGCTTATGGATATGAATTTTATCTTCTCGTTTTCAACTCGATATCTCACTCGTTCGCTGCGCTCTCTCGTGGGATATCGAGTTGACCACTCGAAGATAAAATTCATATCCACGCGCGGGCATGTAATATCCTGTCTATCTGACTACATTTCAAAACACCAAGAATACGACGAGCAGCGGAGTATTTTTGACGAAATTCTAAGTGTTTAGAGTGTTTGATATATCTTCTCAATCGAAACCAAAACTAAGACGAAAACGAAGAATTAAAACCTATGTTAATTAAACGGACATAGTCAGCTGGCGCACATGCGCATTAGATACCATTTCATAGCTAAATTTGCACAGAGACACGATTCATACTGTTTTTAACCAAATATCATGGATAAAAACAACATATTAGGATGAGCAAAAGCACACTCAAAAACAGGTTTTTCAGTAAACGATTGAAAATCAAGTAAAACGCTGCGAAGATTGAAGCGGAATTCTAGGTGTACTTTGATTTCAGGTTAGGGTGAACTCCTTTCAAAATGAGAAAACTAGTGTCCAGGTCAGCGCGGTTAGTGATTCACTTAATAAAATTCTCGATATCGTGGCCACTTTTTTTTACATTTGCGTACATAATAGGTCTTTCCTAGATATCTTGCCAAATTTCAATGTATTGCAAACATTAGAACTTGCGCTTTTTGGAATTTTATTTCCGAGAGTTTACGGCAGCAATTAATTTTCCTTGTTCCAAGTCTTGGTCATTGAGAATTTGAGAAAATGATACAACAATTAATGATGAAAATTGCACAAATATTTGAACCAAAGTAATAAGCTTTCCTTGAAATCCACACAAAACTATACATAGCATTAGTTAAGTTCAATTCTTGCAGAACCCGGTAATTGGTGCATAAATAACTCATTGGTGCATAATAATAACTCATTGCTTTTATTGTATACCATATTTTTTGGCTTACAGGATATTTATTTGTTTGTTTACAGGTCGTTTCTCAACTATTTCGTGCTAGAGAGCTTGATGTCTCCACACAGGAAAAGGCAGCCAATTTTAACCAGATTCAGGAGAGCTGGAATCAGTCACATGTACTGTTCATGGATTCAGTTGAGCAGGTTTATAACCATTCCAGGGAAATACAAGCGATTCTAATGGACACAAAGGTAGGAAAGCTTTAGGGACAGGGAAAATAGAGGTCTTAGTTAACTTAATTAAGGTGTTTTTTTCTTTTTAAGTAAAAGCGGTAAAAATTCAATCATGGCTAGTACGGAGACCTGAAGAATTACATTCATACGGACATAACCCTCTTCGTGCCAAAGTGACACATAAGGCTGCAATGTTTCTGTAGCTATCATGTGCTTTTCTTACATGACTTGAAGAATTGCAGCAAAGAAATGAAAGGAAGAAATCTGAAAAATACACAACTATATAAAATAAAATTTAACGCCCTAACATTTATATTCTTTTATGAAATAAATTAACAAATAACTGGATAAATAAATTAGGTCTTTCTTGATCGTTGACGTTACTACCATTTCATTTTTTGCTAACTTTTCTTTGCAGAATCTTCTTGAACGAGGTTTAATAGCTTTGAATAACACCAGTGCTTCGTTAGTAAACATAAATGCGTCATTTAACGACACAAGAAATGTTTTGATTGCGGGGACCACCATATTTGAGGTGATGATACCTTTTTTAACTTCATGTAATGCACAACTTTTATTAGAAAATATTCTCAGATAACTCCTAATTTCATATTTTGGATCTAAATCGATTTGGAATTCAGTTTCAGTTTCAACCCCAGTAATTGTGTGTCCAGAGATTCCCAAATTTTCAACAAATCGAAACAAACGCAGCATAAAACCCAAAGGTACAAAGAGGCTTACCCGAGCCAAAACTATCAATAAAAAATTCTTGAAAGCGAATGGCGTTCTTCATTTTCAGACCTGCCATTTTTTACATCAATTTAGCTGAAGTGATCTATTTAAATTGTTTGAATTGTCATCACTCGAGGACTTCCTACTTTGCCATCAGAGCAAAGCACAGAAACAGTTGTTCGGATGTTTACGATAATTCACCAGTTTCAAGAATACTGCTTTAATATTTCCAGAGATATTGTTTATTCAGTTTTTACCACTTTTCAGTTGCAGTATTATGACATCATCACTGATCTAATTTGCATAATAAAAACGTCAATATCTCTAAAACGAAAAAAGATATTTCAAAAAGAAAAACGCCATTCTTTTGTATTTTGAAAGGCCTTTCAAATAAGCAGAAATTAATTTTTGTGTCATATACACTTTAAAGAGAATACTTCCTAAAAGTTCGACAAAATCGAAAAACTAGTTTCTGAAACAGTGGACTTTCCAAAAAAATTTTCAGACAAATCTCAGAAAAAATTGTTCTCAGATAAAGAAAAGAGGAGACACTAATTGTTTGTTCCAAATATTCTCTCTACAACAGCAAAATCGCAGAACGTTGTCGCCTGTCAACGGAGAATTGGAGGTATCCATGCTGCAATATGAAGAAGAACAAACCCAATTTGTTATACGAATAGAGAGAGGCCGTAATCTGCCACCCAAAGATCTTAACAGTCAAACCTCAGACCCGTACGTCTTAGTATCAACTATCCCTGACTGGAACAACGAGGGAACTCAAAAGTCTTCCACAGTTAACGGTGATGCCCATGCCAATAGACCAATCTCGATATGTTAAAATTCGGCCTAAAACAACAGACTTTACTACGAGGCTCTGGGCTCGAGTTTGTGGAGTTTATTCCCCAAAGCCTTGTATTGAGTTCTGTTGTGTTAGGCTGAATTTTAATATATCGAAGTTGGTCTATTATTGTCTAACTATCAACTCTATTGTAAGATGTCAGTTGCAGAAAGGCTAGATTGAATTTTACTCGGAGGTTACTTTTAGAATCAGTTGCTTGTTACCTGGAATTAACTCTATCTTTCCTACAAGTATTTCAATCACCTACTTTAGCTTACCAACTGTTTAACTCTGTTGTGGCTCAACATCACCTGACATCAGCAATACCCAAAAACGTTAGGCCTTAATCCTTTAGGCCTACTCATCATCATTTAAAAAATATGAGGGTGTAAAAATATTTGAAAGTATTTCCCTGTTTCAAGAATAAACCGTTTTGAAATTTGTGTTTTCACGGATTTTCATCGTTTAAACGGGTCTCTCAAAGAATCGAATAGCTTCATGTCATTTTAAGTTTTCTGATGGTAATAGTTTACATGTGTAACAGTGAAATCTTCAAAGATTTTAAGTGAAATCGAGGCATGTCGATAATAGAATGATTTAGAATCTAAGTTAACTCATGCACAAATTCAAGGTGGTCATGATATTGATATACCAAAAAGGATGATGGTGGCTGCCTGTTAAGTAATAGTAATTGGACCGAGTGGAGTACAATTCAGGGAGTAATCGAGCGAGTAATTTCAAAATCGGACGAGCGCGAAGCGCGAGGCCGATTTGAAATTACGAGCACGATTAGTCCTTGAATTGTACGACACGAGGTCCAATTACTAATTAATCGTATCTATAACAAATTTCGGGTAAAAAATGTCTTCTGAGAACTTTTTTTGAGCGAAAACGTCTGTAGCGCTTTTCCTAAGTTTTGAAAACTGTAGAAAACATTGCTAAGGAAGCCATTGAAGCGCGCGTAATTGGCGTGAAAATCACGTGGGTATCCAATTACAGGTGTCCGATTACGAAAAGTTCAAATCGGACAGCTGTAATTGGACACCCACGTGATCGGGCGCCGATTACGTGACAAATAGGCGCGCGGAGAACCAATCACGATCGAGAATTTTGTTATAGATACGATTAATACAGTAATCACTTCAAAAGTCAATTTCGAGCCGGGCTTGTCACTTAAATCAATTCACTTTCTGATTCCTTTGTTCTAGTCAGTTAGCCTCTATTGACTCTCTATTGGAGAAGTTCCTACATCATCAGCAACATGAACAAGAATTCTAAAGTGTAATCTTTCTCGATAAGGGTCAACGCATCAGCGAAGATTTCTTATCTTACTCATGTTATCACTCACAGGTGAGCTCAACCCAGATTTCCCATTTGGTGATGTATTCCGCTTCAAAATTACAATGGAGCAGTTGAATTTCACTCAAGTGAGGCTGGCCGTGTATGATGATGACCCCGATGACGAAGATGATTTCATGGGCGTGGCATTTATTGATTTGTCTAAAGTGGGAGACTTCTTTGATAACATCGTCTCTGAATGGTATTCACTTATACCACAGGTAAATAACACCCGGTCGATAAACACTACCTATTGCCGCAAACGCTTTTAACTCGTTTCACCATTGAAGCACGGTAACTGAAAACAACAAAACACGGGAATGAACATAAAATAACTAATAAACGACCGAACATGAAGAGTGCGGGAAAACAACAAAGCGAAATAAACGAGGAAACTTACAAGACGAATGTGACTGACCAAAACGAACTAAAAAACTGTAGGAAATCCAAACGATAACAGAACCCAGAAAACGCTACTAACTAAAATAAATTACACGCGAACCGAACCTATAGAGTATGCTAATAAACGTAACATATACAAAATGCCACAAAACAAAGGAAACTAATTACACGAAACTAGCACCAAACACTGACGAAGCTAAAAACACGAAAAAATCCAAATTCTGGCGCCTACACTACAGCTGCAGAAAATCGATGCAACTGGCGTAAAAAACGTAACTTAACACTCAGAGGTAAAGTTTCAAATTAATAATTGTGTGCGTTTGAGAAGCCGAATACTGAGCAAAATATTTCGTTTGAAAAAACTTTAAGGTTGCAATTTTTTATCGCTTAAAGTGCCACTGAAACGAAATTTTCGTATGTGAGATTTTTGCGTAGTAATAAAGTTTCAACCTTACTTGGAAACACTGCAGACTTTTTTTTCGCATACGGTAAGCGAAAACTGCTTTTTCAGCCGTTCGAAGTTGGCTGGTTAAGCCTAAAATTGGCGGCCATCTTGGCGCGGCCAAAACAGCCTAGTGACGTCACTGGTTGTATTAGTCTCGTGCCGCGCTGAAAATTTAGAGTGATTATGGGAGAAGAGAATACTGTTCGAAGCCCCCCAAAAAACATCTTAAGGACATCTCAGAGCTTTAAATTAGATACTAACAGTAGCCTTAGCCATGAAGAGGTGGAGACGCGATCCTGGGGCTTTTCAGTCTATTTTATAATTGAATAGTTCCAAGGTAATTTATGAAAGCAAGCGAGTGCGAGTTCTGAAATCGCAAAATGCGCGGGACACTTAATCAAATGGCCAGCACTCAATTAAACAATGTCTACACTCATAAAGTAAAAAAGACCTGAAAACAAGAGAAAGCAGCTTTTGAAAATATTATCCGGAGTGCTGGTGCACGAATAGCAGCAACAACGCTTTAAGTTTTCGAGTCGCTTTGCTTCGAGGAAACCAGACGCTTTGCGAGTTTCACCGCGGACGAGATTGTGTTATGGTGACCTTTATCCAGTTGTATCTGCTACATCCTACAAGTTATCACAATATCAACAATTAAAGAAACGGTCTACTTTCATATGGAGGGAGCGAATTTAAAACTGTAAAGGTAAACTAAGCTGTCATGACCCAACACGTATGTTTTCAGGAAACGAAAGAAAGCGTGACAATGTCGGCGGCGAAAAGTCATATATGCAAATTGGTTCGAATTCTGTTTTTAAAATAAACCTTCGAAAGGAGTGTAAGCTTGTTACGTTTTAACGAATTGCTTTGAACTTGGGTACTATTAAATGAAGATCATAGACATAAGTACGCGCTAAAGAACTCAAAGTAATCCATCGGCCGTGATAAATATTGCAATTGGGAGATACGTGTAAATTCCCGCTTTGTTTATATTACACTGACTGACACGTATGCGGCGATAAAGCGAACCCTGCTGTTGATCACAATTTTCAAAGATATTATCTGTCTACCATAACAACTCTCACGTATTAGTAACATAAAAAGATGCCCTCTGTATGCAAAGAAGTACTCCACTCAAAGCCTGTGGACCATTAATAACTTCGTAATTGTGCGGATGGCCGAGGCGCTTACTTCTTTTAATGCAGTAAAGTTGCCGAGGATCAGGGCGAGGATATATTTGAACCTTGTTAATCGACCTTTGATGAACGTGAGAATCCAAATTACAGAACCAGGCTGAAAACAGACGACGACATATCGTGTATAGGCTTCAGGATGTGATATAATTGTTGCCATACTCGTCTTCGAAGTCTCCAATCGAGTACTCAAGATGTTCGAAAAATATAGTAAGCTGTTCTAATCTGTAGCATTTGGCGAAGCTACACTCTTTTGCGCCCTCCAACGTTTATGATGTGAATTAACTGTCAATGTTGGACAGAAATTACAAGGTAGAAAACTAGTAGATATCGACAATATGATGAATAATCTTGAATAAATGAAGTGAAAACAAGAGAGAATCTTAAGCGCTTCCATCGTGAATACAACCAGTGACGTCACAAGATCCTTAAACTCGGTTCCAGAGCCCGGACACAGTTTTGCTCCAAAAAGGCGATTTCGGCAGCTAAAAGAAGCACTTTCCGTTAGGATTTGAAAAAAATAATATTCACCACTATTTTAAGCACGTTTGAAACTACAAAGTGGGCTAATAAAAGAGAGTACGAAAATTTCGTTTCAGTGGCACTTTAAAAGCAATATTAGCAAGAAAGAATGCGACAAAATGCAATACAATGCCTTTCCTACCGACTAAAAAACTTTCAACGTTTTTTCTCTCCAGCACAAATTAATCTAAATCTTAATCTTAAACATGACAAAATGTTACACTATTGTTCTCACGCGATCCATATAGTTTACCTTGTGCATAGTTTGCATATTTGCAAATGGAATTTTTTCAGTTTTTCTGAGAAATTATTTTTTTGTTCTGTGTTAGGACCCCTCCGATATAGGCAGTGGTAATTTCGTTCCATCCAGTGGACTTGGACTTACAGATGTATCAAACCTACTGGAAACAGAAGTCGACAAAATCAAGCAAAAGCTTGCACTGGCTGAGAGTAAATTGCAACAGGCTCAGAACCAAGCCTCGTATTTGGAGTCACTCGCTCACCAAATGGAACAGTGAGTAAAAATACAAGTCTTTGATTATTTCATTTGAAGAGAGGTTTAAAAACAACTGGACAGTGTCTGTGTTATTGTCTAGCTTTGTTTCTTACTAATTAGGTCGAGGGAGATATGATGATTTAGCCTGATCAGTAGAATTATCAGTCGATTTAGGCAGGTAAAGTATGTTTAGTTTTCCAACAAAATTAGCTGAGGGTAACACAACTGTAAGTATATTGAGACGTTTTCGATTAATTCTTTTGCTATAATCTTTGATTTTAATCTACTGATGTGTGATCTCTTGTTATTCATCTGAAGAACGTTTAATGGCAGTCGTTCCCACGGTACACCAGCTCTGTCAGCCATCGAGAGATATTCTGAGATAAGTGAGTTTGTCAACAGATCTCTGGACCTTGTAAAACAGGCAAATAACACAATCAACATGATCTACCAAGAAGTGAGTGTCAGTACATTCAAAGATCAATTCTAAAATTATATTTGCTCTTTTTTCTAATTCTCTACACGGTAGTCCGACTTGAAAAATCTGATTGCGATTCAAAACCTTATTCCAAGTTTATCAGCTAGTACCTACATGCAATTTTTTTGATGAAGTAATTCAGTCGCCGTGGTGCTCACAGAGATATGGCTTAAAGTGTCAATGAGAATGTATCGATTTTGTTTTTTCTCGTTGGTTCTAGCCAGTTCATATCATCATTATTTTCGTGTAAAATGCTGTTATCTATTTTGGGCTTCTTCGCCTTAACAGATTAATTAACGCTTTGACGTTTTTAAGAAATGTTTTGACTCCATAACTAACTTATTACATCATCATCCTCCACAGCTCAGCGTATTTTCTTTAGATGACATACAAATCACTGCAGAAATCACATGGCAAGAGTTCTACGACCTTTACAACGTCACACTACAAAGAAACATTACTGCACAGAGTGAGTATTACAACACGGTTCTCTATATACTAGCAATCATATAAAGCACTTCAAAACAAGTGTTTTGGAATTAAAATAATACCAGAAGCTCATTTCACAATTATCGTATCTATATTCGCAATCAGCCAATCAGAAGCCGTATCTATTGTCCTGATATCCTGCGATATCAAGTCATATGGCTAAAATATCATACTCGATTGGTCTAATTTGGGTACGATAAATACCTAATTTTGGTGCCTTTCGATGATATATCAGGCTTGTTTGGTCTCGCCATGGGTATTTTGGTTTGACTGCGTCTCGCCAATATTCGAACCACGGCTTAACCAAACGAGTAATGTCCAGGATTGAACGCAGCTACGAAAACTGCGAAATTTACAAAAATTCGCCATACCACTTACAAAATCAACAAAATTTATTCAAGGGGTTGCAGGGAAGGCCCATCGAAAGTCACGAAAATTACGAAATTTGCGAAAACTGCGAAATTTACGATAATTTACAATACCACGAAATTTGCGAAAACTGCGAAATTCACGATAATTCACCATACCACTTACAAAATCAACGAAATTTATTCACAGGGTTGCAGGAAGGCCCATCGAAAGTTACGAAAATTGCGAAAACTACAAAATTTACGAAAACTGCAAAATTTACGATAATTCGCAATACCACTTACAAAATCAACGGAATTTATTCACAGGGTTGCAGGAAGGCCCATCGAAAGTTCCGAAAATTGCGAAAACTACAAAATTTACGAAAACTGCGAAATTTACGATAATTCACAATACCACTTACAAAATCAACGAAATATATTCAAAGGGTTGCAGGGAAGGCCCATCGAAAGTCACGGAAATTACGAAATTTGCGAAAACTGCGAAATTTACGATAATTCACCATACCACTTACAAAATCAACGAAGTTTATTCACAGGGTTGCAGGAAGGCCCATCGAAAGTTACGAAAATTGCGAAAACTACGAAATTTACGAAAACTGTGAAATTTACGATAATTCGCAATACCACTCACAAAATCAACGAAATTTATTCACAGGGTTGCAGGTAGGCCCATCGAAAGTTACGAAAATTGCGAAAACTACAAAATTTACGAAAACTGCGAAATTTACGATAATTCGCAATACCACTTACAAAATCAACGAAATATATTCAAAGGGTTGCAGGGAAGGCCCATCGAAAGTCACGGAAATTACGAAATTTGCGAAAACTGCGAAATTTACGATAATTCACCATACCACTTACAAAATCAACGAAGTTTATCCACAGGGTTGCAGGAAGGCCCATCGAAAGTTACGAAAATTGCGAAAACTACGAAATTTACGAAAACTGTGAAATTTACGATAATTCGCAATACCACTCACAAAATCAACGAAATTTATTCACAGGGTTGCAGGTAGGCCCATCGAAAGTTACGAAAATTGCGAAAACTACAAAATTTACGAAAACTGTGAAATTTACGATAATTCTCAATACCACTTACAAAATCAACGAAATATATTCAAAGGGTTGTCCAAAGTATGCTTTCGATACTCATTTGATTCTGCATAGAACGAACGCTTTGAGAACGAACCATGACAGTATGTTGTCCATTCTTGTGTTTCATTAATCTCACATCGGTCGTGACTTTTCCCGACACTGGCTTTAACTAAGGTTGGAGGAGTTTTACAACAATCTAATACGCCACGTGTTTGTAGAATGGTGGAATATTTTCCTGGCGCGCTTTTTAATCCCAGAGACAGGCGTGCGCTAAAATATCGCTGATAGCGTTTTAGAATAAGAAGCTGTACTTGTTGAATGAGTGCTTCGCTACACGGCTAATAAAAGGTGTGTTCAGTGGAATGGAATATTCTCCTCTCGCTTTATCTTTTTATGGACACGCGCGCTTAGTAGAAGGTAGAATAAATACTCAGGCAACAAGAAACGCTTATCTCGTGTTATGTTTTGCTTCTGTTATGTTAATTTCATATCATTCCGCTCACTTGGTCTCACTTTCCCCTTAACCCGTTTTTAATACGATACTCGGTCAACAACAAATGCCTTAGAACGAGAGAAACATACAGCTTGTTATCTTGTTTTGTGTGTTACATGTATGCGGTAATAATATATTTTCATCCCGCTAAATCGTTCCAGAGAGAACAAAAACATGCTTGTCGTCTTTGGCGGTCCTTTTGTGTTATGTTAACTGCGAAAAAATCGCAAATTTTGTAAAATCCGCAGGTCGGCACTAGTAGGTAGAATTTGCATTACAAAGAAGTGCAAAAAATCGCAAATTTCACAATGACTTATTGAAAAATCGTGAAGGTAGCAAAAAATCGTAAATTTTGTAAATTTTGTAAAATCCGCAAGCCGGTGCTTGCTGGTCGATTAGCATAAAATTGTAAATTTCAGCACAACGTACCGAAAAATCGTTGAGGCAGCAGATTTTTGTATATCTTGTAGAGTTTAACGAAAAATCGCAAAATTTGCAAAATTTGTAACTGCGTTCAATCCTGGACATAAGTGAACCAAACACATCTTTTATGTCACCGAAGTTTACTAAAGGTACGATTTGGTATAAATATCATATTTATTGATTTCTGTCACCCACGGCGATTAAGTGAACATTCAGAGCAGGATTTAAATAGAAACATTGTAACAGGATCTTATTATCCTTCTCAGATTTGGAAAGGACGATTCACGAGGCAAATTTAACGTTCATAAATTCTGTAAACAAATGGAATCAAATCTATGAACAGTTTCCAGCCATCCAGGATGCAGCTGCTAAGTTCCAGAACGTTACAGAAAAAGGTGAGTCTCATAAGAGCTTTGTTTTATAGCCTCGGTTAGGATGCCTGATTTAGGTAAGTTTAAGATAGATTAGCAGAGAATTGCCCTCATAAGCAAGAGCAAGAAAGTGTGATTCGAGACAAACATAAAACTCTGTAGAAACGAGACAAAGACTCAAAAGATGCGTAAAACTTTGACGAAAAAGTAATTCATGGCTGTAAAAGCTATTTAGAGTGTCAGATAGTTCATGTAAACTAGATGTTTTGGGCTTGGCCAGCCATATGTCGTTACTGCCTCATTTCAACATACTAAAGAAGAACTAAGCTCTTTGATGAGACTTTTCAGCTAATATGAAACCCTGTCGGCAGTATAAATAAAGCAAGCCCAGTTAATGAAAAGAAAAGGCCTTAACTTCATTTTCTCTGTTATACGGATCATTCCAGCTCCGGCCGTGACACCGCCATTGATGGAGGCACAAATTAAAGTGACAAATACAAGTGTGCTATTGTCTGGACTGGAGGCAAGGCTCAGTGAGACGGAACTTGTCCTGGAAACTCTGTTAAATAAAACAGCTTTCATCAAAGAATCGTCTCATGATGGAATAATCATGATAAATGAAGCCTTTACTAATGGTGAGTAGTTACTTCCTGATAGAGTGGTGGTGTCGTAAACGAAGTAATCGCTCTAGCCAGTCACAAAGGACACAGACAACCTAGTGGACCAATCAAAAGTCGAAGCATGTGGCTGAGAGAAAAGGCGAGAAAACGTGAGCAAGTCACGTTCGGTCCTGCTGATTGGATGTCAGTGGCGCGAGTTTTGTTGTTTTGAACACGCGTGCAAAACGTCTGCGCATGTGCAAGGTCTCTATTTTCAAAATGGCGGTTGCGAATGCGAACTTCACAACAAGAACGCCTTTTTTTGAGCTAAAATCGAAACTTATTAGCATCCAAAAACTTCAAAGCAGGAAATGTTAAACCTCCAGGTATGCACTGGAGCAAGGATTTCTAGAAAGTTCGCGGCGATCGTGCAAGAAAGCCGCTCATTTAGACAAATTCGTGCATCGCCGTTCTCAGTGTTTATGTTCGACTTCAGAATGGAACAAAAGCGAGCGTGGACTTTCAAACATGATTTTCGCCTTTGGTGCAAGAAGGAAAGTATGTGGTGCAAAAGGGAGAAACTAAAGCAATTAATAAACTTTGTGTTCGTGAAATTCTAAGCTTATCTTTTGTGTGTGGAGCTTACTTTTTTGAATTTCGCGGCCAGAATCTAGTTTGTTTTGGTATCGCGTATAATTTCAATGGCAAATTCGCGCCGGAAGCAGGGAAGGCACGCATGCGCACTACGTTTTTCACGCGTGTTGTTGTTTTGTTGTTTTGGAGCTAATCGCTAAGCGTTGTCATGCACTGAGAACCAATACAAATGTGAATTTACTTTCAAGTTCGACACTCAATTGAAAAACGCTCTATTAAAAGCAGGTTTTAGCACAGTTTTGTGAGATTTCTTAGGTAAATATATTTAACACTGTTTAATTAACCTTAAAACAAGCTCAGTTTAATTACTTTGTTTATTCCATGGTTCAGTTAATTGCGGCTTCCATGTATTGAAGTGCTTTTAAGGTTTTTTTGAAAATGAATCATCAATTTGCAGTCCAACTCTATTGCCAATGCTTAATACATTTTGTAAAGCTGGGTTCATTCCCTTAAAGAAATTGTAGTAGTCTGTGTTAATTGCAATCAGAACCTCTGTTCGAGAAAAAGACACTCTTTCATACCATGTTTTCCATTTTCAAGGAGCTTTTTTAGCTGTCTCTGTCCTTGCCCCCGTCTTGGCCGTGACCGTTGATTCGCTGGTTTCATAAAAAGAAATAACAGTAAATATTGACTGTATGTCATGCCCACTGGTGACGATGTCAAAATTCATTTTCTTTTCCAGTGCAAAATATCTCGGCAAGGCTAACACCAAACCCAACTGAGCCACCAGTGAATGCTACAGTACGCGAAGCTAAGACAGTCATGATGTCACTTGCACCCAGTCGACAGGAGACAGAAGTCCGCATGGCCAATGTATCGAGTAAACTCGATCAGATCAGAAGCATGTCCATGTCACTGCCTTTTGCCCTGTACCTCGAAGACGATGCATTAGTGACGCTGGTTCCATCGACCCGAACCATTGAAAATCCTTTCCAAAGCGAGATTTCCTTTGATTTCAAGACTGAAGCCACCGAGGGCCTGCTGATGAATATGGTAGGAGAGCCTCAAGTGAGCCGGAGAACCAGACGGTCTAACTGGCTGGTGGGTAACGATTGATGAGAAACTAAATTTAAGATACGTCACAGCGACGGCGCTGTTGTTCGTGTACTGCTTACGACTCACAAACACAGATTACAAAGCCAAGGGTTAAAAGATGCTAATAAATTTGCATTCTGTTTTTGTTTTCTCAGAGAGAACAAGATTCGGTAATTTAGTTCAATATCTTTTTCTTCATGCAGACAAACAGTCTTGCACTGCACATATCTAATGACACTGTTAATGTGGCTTATAATCTCGGAGATGGACCAATCATGGCTCAGAATCCACTGGTACTCAATAATGACACGTGGTACAACGTTTATTTCACCAGGTGAGAGACTCAACGAAGATGGCTAAAAACCAGTCTCCGAATATTTTTATACCCTGAAACCACTGGATAGTGAAAATCTGTTTTGTTTCTCCTAGCTAGCAATGAAACATCGCTTTTCATTTTCTCTCCATTTCTGTCATATATCTGTTTCCCTCAGACCCTAACTCTTTTGCATATGAGCCCAAATATTACCAAATGAAGTGATTGGTTTTCGACTGAAACTAAATAATTTTTATGAGCAAATATACAAATGCCATCATTAAAGAACTATTGACTTTATTGTCTCATAATCAAGGTCTTTATAAGCTTTCAGAAATCATCAAAGGAAATATTTCACTCTTTTTCTTTTAAAACAGATTTGGGGCCAATGGGTTTTTAACAGTCAGTGCAGACCCAGACACCCGTGAAACTGTTATGATAAATGGCTCGGCAGTCAGCGGTAACACGATGTTACAACTCACCAATCAAAGTGTTATCTACCTGGGAGGATTACCTGCAAACCAATCGGTAAATATTGACAAATAACATCAATAAATTATATTATCTAGAAAGAAAGCAACAGCAATCCTGGTTGGTTTTCATGTGGGTCCGCTATCCTGGTATTTCGGGACAGAGGGGCCGGACAGAGGAAAACCGGAGAACCCGGAAAAAAGTCATCGGAGCCAGGCGAGAACCAACAACAAACTCAACCCACATGTGACGCTGGGCCCAGGAATCGAACCCAGGCCACAGTGGTGGGGGGCGAGAGCTCCCACCACTGCGTCATCCCCGCTACCTTTATTTGCATAGAGGCAGTCTTAATTTTTGCTATTCTCATATGGAGAGAACAAAAACTAATACTTATTTTGCTTTTCCTTGTTGTAACTTTTCCCAGGAATCTCAAGTGTTTGACCACTTCAGTGGAGTTATAGATAATCTAGCTATCGACAACAAACGCTACAATCTTTGGGATCCTAAAGAAACCCTTGGGAGTACTCGATACGCGGTTCCCCGATACAAAGCCGGTTTTTTTCCAGCCAGTGGAAAGGCTGCTAGTTTCTATGGAAATGGATTCATCCAGCATGCACTGGGACAGTTTGACATCAGCTCTGGATATACTCAGATGGAAGTGGATTTTAAGACGCTGCACCAGAATGGCATAATTATGGCAGTTTCTAACGAACAACAGAAATATATTTTTGTTTTATATCTCCACAATGGATATGTAAACTTCTATTTTGAGCCTGGAGAAGATGATGGTATTCTACTAACAACCAGCAGGTAATTAAGTTTCAGGCAGAGTCGAAATAGCAATAAATCTTAACACCCGAGTGAATCATTGACGAGCAATGACGAAATGATCAAGGTGGCCCTACCATAAAATTCTTTGTTGTAAACCAACATCATTTAATGTAACAACTGAAGGAATTGGCAAAAGGTGGAGAATTTTTTCACAGCCAACAATGGCAAGTATGACATTTGATTCTCCATGTCTATTTTACTGATTTGTTGGCGTTGTTAGTACCATAGGACATTAGTATTGAGTAAACCACTTTTAGCTATACAGTCGAACCACGACCACCTTGAGAACAGAGAAAAGTGGGTGTTGTATAGAGCTGACCGTTATGGGGATGTAGAGGTGTCAGTAATATGACACTTGTTGTTTTCGTGTGCCTCAACAATTTTATCTTCTAAACTGGTGCTTGGTGTAGCATGTGAATACGTCACACAATCACACAGAAACAGAAACTACCGACGCCCAGTAGGGATCAAGTTTCATGACCTTTTCCACTACAAATATGGGGTTTGACACCGTTCGTTAGTTGTTGATTAACTGGCCGTTGTGGAGAGGTTATTTAGAGAAGTTAACTGAACTAAGAGTGAATGTGTGGACTGTCCATCGAGACACAAAAAAGTGGTCGTTGTAGTGAGGTGGCGTTTAGTGTAGGTTCTTAGTACTGTATACGAATACAAGCGTACTGTACATTACTTTTTATTTTACAAATCGTTTGTTGTGAGACTAAAATAAAATAAATATGAGGAAAGTCATTTGCTCTTACTAAACCGAGCAGGAGGTCCATATGGAAGAATCCTGACTGTAAGTACACACCGAACGCAATGAGGTTTGTACACACGACCGAGGTCAAGATTCTCCCATGCAGATCGACTAAGCTCGGTTAATAAGGTTTGTAATATGTGGCAGGAACAATTTTATTCGTTTAGAGTAATTGGTTTGTACTAACTGACATTTTACTTGCGAACAGCGTTGAGCTGAAATTAGTTCCCCCAAAATGTGCTAGTCCTCTTTCCTTTTTTTTTCTCATCAGGCTTAGCTTTTGACACTTCCATAGATAAATATTTCTAGAGTAAAATAGCCAATATTTTTTCTTGTTTGCAACTTTTACACCGCAAAATATTACCGGTCTAGATGCTGGCCTAGATGGGAAAATCTAGACCGCTCAGTTTCAATATCGATTTCAGCCAATCAAGTCTATGAATTCGGTAGTACCTAGTCCTTGTGAGACACAGCCATACAATAAACGCTGATATTACCTCCCAGTAACTGTCAGCCACACATCAATCATCTTCCAGTAACAAAAATCTTCCAAGACTCTGAGAAAAAATAAAAATATCCGAAAGCCACCATGGCAAATGAACGATTAGAACCGTATAGGGTACAAGTTATTAAATTCTACGCCTTTGAAAAGTTTAAGTGAGCATATTTCCAAGGAGAACTCATAATAACCGAACTTGGACTTTCCCCTGTGAGAAATCTTACGAATTGGAACTGTTGTTCTGTCATTCCATTTGTCTGTCTCCTCATCATAGCATTCTACAGCCATCTTTCCGACAGGAAAATTGCAAGGCTCCTGGAAGGGTTTCTTTACACGACCTCCAAGGACATAGATGGTGTCATCAATCAACACCATTTTTCCAAAGGCTCGGGGCGCTGTCAAGCTGGCTATGAACTGCCATTCATTTGTTTCTATGGTGTAAACTTCACAGCTATTCAGCCAGTCGTCGAAAATACCGTGTCCTCCAGCAATGAAAATCTTTTCGTCATTTTTACTGACACCAAAAGCATCTCTCCTGGCCTCTTTTAAAGGTGCTATTTCTTTCCATTCGTTTCGCTCCGTATCAAATGTTGAAGAGTGAGAGATGGCATTCTCTGCATAGATATCACTAACATTGTTGCCATAACTATTGTCGAGCGTTCGTCCTCCAAGAACATATAACGCTCTGTCGACAACTACAGTACAAAATGATGCCTTTTGAAGCCAGTGAAACAAAGGAGTTAGTGAATTCCAATCAACGTCGAATCTCCAAAGCGCAAAGGAGTAACTTTCTGCTACAATAAAACAGATCTGGTGTTTGATAACCAACACATCGTGAATGTGTGAAGATGTGTAATCTAATTGCATAAATGCGAGGCTCGAATCCAGTTTTGTCCACGGTGCTGGAGACCAGCGATTTAAAACTGGATCATAGCATTGCGATTTGGCGATGTCTTTGGTAACAACAAATACTTTGCTTCGATGCGAGAATACGTGTGTTGGTTCGCATGAGGTCAATGGCAAGCGGTACCACTGTCCTGTTGAAGGAAGATAGAAGATGGTGTGGAAAAGAGGGCGTTGGCGTCCACAAACCGTGACCACGATAACGTCTCTCTGCAGAGCCCTCCTTGGAGGGTGTGGTCGTGGAATATCGCAATCTGTTGATCGATCATGCCATTGCAAGGCGAGAAAGACACTTTCAAGGCACTCTTTATCTTCTTTCACAAGATCATTAGTCAAGACATTGCTCGCTAAAAAGTCACGCGATATACAAGTCAATCGCACGTGACGAAACAAGTCACGAAACTTTACGCGGCGTTGGTCATGATCAATCCATCGCAATACCAGTTCAAAGACGTATTCTTCATCGTCAATGACTATCTCATCGCTAGAAATCCATTTTTCAACCTCATGGCTTGAGAGGTTGAGAAAATTGTCGGATTCAGCGACGGAAGGAAAGTTTGAGGAAATGAATTTTCGGCAGCTAGCAATCAGGCCTTGACACAAATATTTCTCTGCTAGTTGGGAAACTGAAATGCAGTTCGCAATGGTGATGTGTTCCGCAAGACGTTTACCGGCGAAAGCTTTCAGATTTGACAGAAGAAGATAATCTGCTAATTCGATCAGGTTCTCGGCATTTTCTTGAGTTAATATCTGAACGCTGCCGGTGTAAATAAACTCCAGAATATCTGCCATCTGAGACTCGGAAACCATTTCCAGCCGAATAACTCCTTCATTATTCTCTTTCATGTCTCTATTGAGGCACTTTTCAAAGAAACTGCTCGCCTGCGAAAGGATGCTTCTATGAGCCTGAAACTCCTTTCCATCTTTCACCACCAAAGTTACATCACTAGGATGTTGATGATCTTTTATCTTGATATCAAGCCGATTCATACTTGTTGAAGAGCTCAGAGCGAGAGTTGAACTGACTCCTGAAGAAAACACATTCCTGGCTTTTTCGCTCTATGAATCTGTCAGCTGCTGAAATCATTAAATGACATTTTTTTCACTTAAGTGATCCATGTACGCACGCTCGCTTGTCCATAAATGCTGTGTCATCCTTACCTGAGCAATATCAACTACTAGCCTTGAGGGCCAACAATGATATTTATAACTATTTTTGTAAAATTCATTAATTATTCATGAGGGTGCAAACCAATCTCAGCACAGTATTCAGATCACATGTACACAACTGTAAGCCCCAATACAAATCAACTGTCTGAAAGTTCGGGGAGGGATTGAATAGGTAGCAGGGAAAGGCTGGGGTTGATGAATTATTAAACAGTAGAATTAACTTTTGATACAAACTCCTGCTCAGCTAATTAGTATTCATTAACTTTAAATACAGATCTCTACTGATAAAAATGAATAACAAAACGGTCACATTTTCATCATAGAATTTAATGCGAGGAAATATTGCTTCAAAGAATGTCGTTTTACCTTCTGTCACTTTTCTCCAGTATGTTAAACGCCTTTTCTCCTTGTACGTTTCCCAAATGGCGATTAATTCCGCAAACAAGTAGGTACAGCGTCTTAGGAGGGTAGCGTTCCCCGGTTTGCTTCGCAACTTCACAAATGAATGTCACATGAATTTGCAGAGCCAGAAGTTTAAACTGTCGGCGAACATGTGCTCGAGTGGGACTGACAGGTCCTCGACATTGGTCGACTCAAGTCCGTTGCCTCCAGATGTTTCCAACTGCGCTTTTTTGTTCATTTTCGTATTCTGCCAGGCAGTAAAAACGTTCACCGCCCATTTTGTATTGTACTTGGTGTTTTTAGGTACGGTTTCAGACAGTAAGGGAATTTCTTCCTCTTCAGTTTTCGGCGGACGAAAACGAGCTGTTGCCATATTGGCGATTTAGCAGTGACTGAAAATTTTGAATATTTCTATTATTGTCTCATGCACTATCTCCAGTGGGACGTACAGCATTTTGGCATCCATGTCCAATTAGCGAATCACAAAACAATACTTTGCATTCAATTTATTGTTTTCCTTTCGCAAGTAGGTGAAAATATTTGCGTCCGATGTGTATGGCATTCTGGCATGCATGTCCAATGAACGAATCCCATAACAATACTTTGCATTCAATTTAATGTATTCATTTCCCAAGTAGGATAAAATATTCGCGTGAGATCTGTATGAACGTTTACAATGGCTCGCCTATCGGCTCGCCATTGTAAACGCCCATACAGATCTCCCGCTCATATTTTATCTACTACATAAACATTCACATCAATTCAAAGTGAAGTAAAGTCAGCGTTCAAACCTAATGGAAGGCCTTCCCATCAAGAAGATACCCATCTTTGTTTTTGTAACCTAAACGGCAGAATTCGAATTCAATGTTATTGAGCGTTTCTCGTTATAACAACTGGCTTTAATGTGATACTATGGTAATGAGACATGACAAGCCCCGTTTTGATACTAAACTTTACTCCCATTATACAAGTACTGACGCACTTCAGATATCATCCCCCATGAAGCTTACATGTAATGAGTACTAAGGCTTTGATAAGCTGAAATTTCAGCAAAAAGCTTTCGAAGCCATTTTCTTGCAATAAACGACACAACGTAGTTTAAGTTAGATGTATGACAATACAAACATACTATACATAAACATAGATCTATTCTTTTGATGAAGAACCTCAAGCCACAATAACAACTCTGTAACTTAAGCAAATCATGACCGTGACGATGTTTGGAGGTCTGATCGTATTTAGCATACATGCTAGATAAGAGATGGTAGCTCGCCTAGAATAGCTTTTCAGCCGTGTGAGCTACTAAGGCATATAAACTTATCATATATCAATAAAAGTTACTGTTACTGTTACTGTTACTGTTACCCTTACTGTTACTGTTACAGCATAGATTTTTAGAATTTCGAATTCATTTTGCCGTTTTCTCTCTAGCGTTGATTGAGAAGTGCTATATCAAATGCTCAAGACGGTGTTTTACAATAATTCCTTGCACCTCGAAGTTCGTCCAAAATCATGTACTCCGCTACGCGTCTGCTATTTTCATTTCTCTTCTCGATGTTTAGAAATGCGGTAAAACATTGTTTCGTGTTTGACTTATTACATCGACAAATTTCTGCATCTTTGAGAAACAAATATTTTCATGCACACAGCGAAAAAATAGAAATATTTAAATACATTTTGAAAAACCAAGAGAATTTTATGATCAGATCTGTAAAGGATAAAATTCGTCGCCTTTAAATCTTTTGCCAAGGGAAAGCACTTGTGTGCTTCTGACGACAGAGTTTGTTTCGTTTAAATGTCTGATTTTGATGCAATATATTTCCACGCTATAATGGCTATAATGTGCTACTCAATTGTGAAACCCGCCCCTCCACGAGATATTTCACCACCCCTAAAAGTTTTGAGACTTTTTTCTTCATATATTATGCGCATATATTATTAATGTTACTAGCATATATATCAAAAGTTGTAAAATAAGATATAGTTTAGGGTTATATCAGAAGCATTAACTCCGAAGCGCGTAAATTCTCTTTAGATACTCAGAACCATGCTGGGTTTTTTTTGTATGACCAATCAGAACCACGGAGATTTTTCCCTAATATGGAATCAGAGGCTTGAAGGCAAGCTTGTTTAAAAACATGGCCGTCTTTCACAGAGGCTGAGGGAATAAATCTTAACATCTTCTGATATTCCTTGTGTCAACATAACGCGCTGACGTCATCGCTTAAAAATGGCTTTAAAATATGTTTATCGCTTCCATAAATGACTGAATTAATGTAGTTTAAGTAACATATTTTAGTTATCTTTATTTCGTAGTCGTAATAAAGCTTGCTTTGCTGTATGGAAAGATTGCCTCACTTTTTGATTTTCAAATTAATGACAGAAATGATATCTAATTAGACTATTCCGTACTCCCAGCTGTCATGTACAGGGTTTGTTTTGGCTGTATCAGGCAGTAACTGGAAAAGTTCATGAAACCCTGTTTGTTGGTTTTTTTTCAGGTCCTCCTACGGAGATGGCCGCTGGTATCGCATTCGTGTTGTACACACGTCTGTAAATGCAACACTGACAGTGAACCTCGTGGGCTCATTAGAAGCTCCTGACGGTCGCTATGTCGACACTGGTGAAACAGTTATGGACAGCGGTCATGTGATCACCTTCGGAGCCCTTATTCCAAACAGGTTAGTCGCACGTCCCGAAATCAAAACAATAATTGGAACTTTTTAAAGCTTAATTAAAAGCTCTAAATTAAAGCATAGGGAATAAAACTGGGGCTTCTCCAGTTATAATAATCCTGGGTTAACCGGGCACAATAGACGAATTTTCCTCGATATCTTTTTTGTGGTCCAAATACAAAGCTCTAATTGATGTTTTTGCTGCTTCAGTGTATCAAACTTTGAAGTTACAGACGTGTTTTCTGGCGATATGGACAATTTACTGCTATTTAGCAGCAAATCTGCGTCCCTTGTTACCCGATACTTCAACGATCCAGCACTCATGACTGCCAAGCAAGGAGTGTCGTTTTCTGGAGTTATCAGAGGAAAGGTAGGATGCATTCATAGGAGTCAGGTGTATGACCCATAGGAATCCAAAAGCACTCTAGCACAGTCTGACTGGACACGAAGAAAGAGCGGGTAGCTGATAGTTTTTCATCATTTTTAGTGCAAAATATTAAAAAGTGAGTAATGATAGATGAAGTCGGCATTCTTGTCAGTGCTGTGCATCTCCGTACAAAGCGAATCCCTTTTTCAAACAAATGAAAGTCATTGGTTCCCAACAACTCTATGTTGTCCATAGTTTGAACCTTTTAAGAAAGAAAAAGCTCTTTGAGCTCGGGGAAGCGTGTGTTCATCGAAATTACAAAACAACTGGACGCTTGGAGCGCCTCAAACAGCAAAGCGTTCATAGACAAACTCAAGTTCATTTTAATCGCGGAGTGAGCTTTAAAAGAATCTTGGTGTATGATCAACAAGCCAGGAGGAGCTATCAACTCCACTTGTTTGTAAGTAGAATTCCGCGGAGACTGTAAAAATTCTGGTTATCACTGAGACTGCAATAGCATTGTTCAGTGTTGTACCTTCAGTGATGCTCATTTGCTTTTAACTTTCAGACTGAATACGGAACACGTTTCTTTGGTTACCAAGAGGAAACTGGCGACTGTTCATATGCGAGTATTGATATCAGCAGTGAAACAGCGACAATGTCGTCTTTAACCTTTACTTTTAAGACAAACAGCGAGAGTGGAGTACTTCTCTACAGCGAAAGTGATGTAAGCATTATTGGTTGCAAACTGATATCCTCATTAAATATCTAAAACTGTGAGACTAAGAGGGATTGTTTAAAACTGTGTTTCAGAGAACTACATGAAAGTCTGCAAGTTAGAAATTATAATTAGAACTTAACCTGCTGACGTTAATTGATTTGAATTCTTGTATATTTAGTGCATACATGCATACACTTTAAGTTCGGATTTACAGCATATACTTATACATATACTAATTTCTCCGTATCTAAATTATAACGGTCCATAACTACAATGAAGTAATATATTAATACCTCAGCTATCCAAGAAACACGCACGCACAGGTAATTGTAAATTGATATTTAACTAGCAAAAATTACAACATACATACATACACTTTATTTAGACAAGGTAAAAACATCAGTTACAAGATTGAGATTAAAGCTGATTTCCAGTCCGTTCTGCGCACTCTCGAGAGTTTATGTTTTTGTTTTTTGTTTTGCCTCATGTAAGACGTCACAAAATGTAAACATTTCGCACGTTCTTTCTCATATCACTTCATGAAACAACTTCACAGCTGTAAAACTCAATGAAGCTGTTGGAAAAAGAATTTGAAAGGTCTCAAAGATAAGGTATGTGGTTCTTAACGAATAACATCGATTCGCATAAGGGTTCTGATACTGCGCAGTACGGACTGGAAATCATCTTTAAAAGCAATAAAAATGACTTACATGATTGCCGTGTGAAAGTACGTGGAGGACAGTTATGAGAGTTGGTGAAAGACGGACTAGTACGAAAAGCTTCAAAATTGTTCAAAAAAGGAAGTCGATTTGATCTTTTGTGGTAAATCGTTTCATTTTTTGGGCACAAAGCCAGAATGCAACACATACGATGTCGTGTAGGACCAAAACTGGCCCGAAGAGTTATATCAAACTTGTGCAAAATTAAGAGATTGGAAAAATGAGGGGTGTACTTAAATCCAAGTTAATAAAAAATTATTCCATGATGAAGTTAAGCATGCTCTCTTTTGTGTTATTTACCCTTTATGCAGATGCCAGGAGCGCCAACACTGTATATGACTTTGTTTCATGGTGACTTATTACTATGGTTGGGAAACATTGAATCTGATTTGGTGTTCTCTTCATCAAATATCACCTTCTCTGACAACTCATGGCGTGTCATCCATCTTCAGCTGTCAGACAGTGGGTAGGTTACAATAGATATTAAGACCTTAGTAGAGTAGCCCGCTCCCTTCACGAACAATACAACAGCGCATAAACACTCTTATCTTCCTAAAGAAGTTTAAACCAATTTGTCTTGCCTGTAACGATGAAGAGGTGAAGTCTCCAACGTTTTTTTCTACTTCTAGACACTTGTAGCTAAAACTCTCAAGTTTTGTATGCCCCTACATACAAAGTTCCTTGTAAATACAGGGATGGACCTCTAATAGTATTCTGCATTATTATTCAACAAATTGTAACACTATCCAAATATGGTCATGATGCTCTCGATATCTGTCATCCGTAGGTAACAGATATCCGGCGATATACGTAGCTTCGTACGTGGGAGGAAAAAGTGAAGTGAAAAAATGTCGACAGAAAGGTTTAAAAATGTTACGAGCTTGGAAATCAATTCTGTTATCAATTTGTTGAATAATAAAACAATTATCCTGCTCAATCTCGCAGAATATCGTCTGATTTTAGCCGAATCGGCCTACGGCCTCGTCGGCTAAGTATCAGACGATATTCGGCGCGATTTCGCAGGATAATTGTTAAATATAACCTTTGCAGTGAGAGCCACTGTCTAAAATCCATTGTGGATAATGGGAACAGATCGATATAGATCAGCAATTGACTTTAATTCTCCGAGAAGTGCATGACACTTTACAATGTAGCTAGCGCAGTGTGTTGTCCTAACAAACAAACGTCCTGATATGATTTTTTTTGTTCGTTTTCTTTTAACAGATATGCGCTTTATGTGAACGATAGTCTTCTTTTTACTGATATTCTTGACTTTGTTGCGTCACCTCTGATTCTTAACCAACCGTTTTACATGGGTGGCATTCCATTGAACGAGTCCTCTCAAGTTCCTTACGCTCTGTGCTTCACGGGAGGAATGAAGGACTTGATCATCGATTCAAGGTAAATAAAATCAGATAAAGGCCTTTTACTTGGTGCATTTTGCAAGTGAGTTTACCCATTCTGTATTTTAATCGCCAGGGTTATAAATAGGACCAAAAGTTACACTAATTTTGTTATATATACATCAAACACAAAAAAGACATGTGTTACCACGTGTTTACGGTAGGACGCACAGCGTTGTTCTCGGATTGCTCTTAAACCCTCATTTTATTCACTACAAAAGAAACAATCCAATGACATTGAAAGTAAAGGGTTAGGGAGATTCTGAAAGCTATTATGCGCTTTTTCTGTTAAGTAGATACTAATTTTGTTCCTTGTTTGTTTCTCTCACCCTCCAGCTCAGTGAGTTTCTTCTCTGGACACTCAGTTGGTGTATCCAATGCCGGTGTCATTCCAGCCCGTGTACCTCCACCCACCCCTCCCTCATGTAGAGCTCCACTTTCCCCACCGACTGCATCGAACAACGACAGGACTGTGCATTTTGATCTTCAAGGAAGCAAAGGGAAAGGCTACATTGGTTTTAAGTTAAGCGAAGACCAAAGTAACATATTTGAACAAAGGTAAAAGATTTGTTTTCTTGTTCTGTTTCTTTTAGGTTTTCTTAAACGTCTCACTACATCTTCTGTCACTTGTTCCCATCGAGAAAGAGTTACTTCAAGAACCAGAAAGGGCACATTATACTTAGTTTTCTTCTTATAAGTTTTACTATTGCGATAAAGAATTGCGATTGATTAAAAGCTATCTCCACGACCAGTTCTTAATTCCTGTATCATATCCTAGAAAGATAGAACCCGTCATGAAAGTCTTGAGCCTGTGGCGGTTCTGAAGAGTTCCTGCTTTTACAACTTTTTTCCTCAATGTAATGTCGAGCATAGAGAACATTTTCCATTTCTTAAAGGTAATACAGCCATGAAGGATATAGATGCACCTACCCAACAACGGATCTTTGATTGCTGTTCTGTACGAGTCAGTAACTGACCTGAGAAAATTCCTCTTTGAGATTAAGCTTACAAGGCATCACTTGCAATGATTTAATGCTCTTTTTCAGCTTTGTAGTTGGCGTGACCTTCCGAGCTCTATCTGATGACGGCCTTCTGTTATACGCCACTGATAATGACACACACCCGACCCAGTTCTTTTCAGTCGAGCTTGTCGAAGGGCGAATATTGTTCCAGTTCAATTCAGGTAGAGGCCTGGTGTCTGTTAGTACCAAGCAAAAGTATTCTGGGAATGGCCACTGGTACACGGTATGTATTAAGGGACATTTGAAAGCGATACCTCCCTGAGGATCATAACCCAACGAGCATTTCTACAAATTTTGGAGATGAAGCGGAAGTTTAATTCATATATGTAATCTGAGCATGAAGTTTTCCTTTACTCGTCATAGTAGCAATTGGAATGCGTAATACGTAAAGCCTCTGGTACCTTCAGCCTTATTGTAAACCATCAACTGGTCATAATCAAGATAACACTTTGCTCGTCCTTTTAAGTAGGCATCAATGATAAGAAGTTGCCATTAAAATTGGCGAAATGCTGCAATCATTTTGAAAAAAATTTTCCTTTCTATTCTTTTCAACTTGTAAGTAGCTTAAAAGCACAGGGGAAAGTCACAACTTTAAAATCACTCACTGAAATAATTTGATTCATATCAGGTTTTTATTCTCCGAATGTTACATTTTGGTGCCATATTAATGAGTACCAACGAGTATGCTAACGGAAGACACACCCCGCCTGGTGAACCTATGAATCTACGTCATCTTTACATTGGTGGCCTTCCAAGTCACGTGATTGCCCCGACTGTCACAAACAGGTATGTTTAACACTGCACAAAGTGACAATAAGGAGAAATCGAACTTATAGTCAAACCTAGCTTGGTAAAGAAATAATAGCGTTAGAAATTGACTCGAGTTATGGCGACCCGTCGTGATACTGTACATGCGCTCTATTCAACTACAAAAAAACAAAAACAGCTAACTACGTCAGTTTTGGTCGTCGAAATGTTCTACCTGATAAGCTTTAGTAAAATTATCTTAAAACTAACCGTTACCGTACCATTAAATGTTCAGTCTTTTAAAAGAAAAAAATGCACTAGCAACTACCAGACAATGTTATTTCTTGATATTTTTCTTTTACAACGATGTTAGGCAATTGAAACAGGTAAATAATCTGAAATGATCAAAATTGCTCCCTAAATTTTTAAAAGCTTCGAGGAATGGTTGTGAAAGAATTTTTCTTTCCTTAATTTCCTCCTATAGCAGGGAGCACACAACCCAAACCTAAAATAACAATTTTTTGAAAAATGTTGGCTTTAAATTTGATTTCTAAACGCCGGAACTACTACTGGTAATGTTTCTGATTGTTGATGTTTGCTGGTGTTTTTCAGATACCTTGGGTTTGCAGGCTGTATCAAGGATTTTGATGTCGCTAATACCGCCGATTCCTTGTTTGACTTAAGTAAACCCAACATGACAGGCTCTAACGAGACGCGTGGAACGTGTTATGACACTGCTCAGCCTGGTCTCGGTTTTAACGGTTCTGGCTGGGTCAGATTTGGTACGAATTTAAGAATTTGAATCATCGTGCCGTAACTAAAACATGCATACGCCGCAGAAATGTACAGTCATTCCAGTGCTTGTCTTTATATCTCTGGTCAGATACGGACAGATCTCTGCTTATTCGATCACTTACGTTTTCAGACTTGTGAGCATAAATCTTGATTCACTGACAATAAGGGGGTTCATAAAATCACAGAGTCACCAGTGGGAATAGACATGCACATGTTTTAGAGCCCACTTCGTAGCAATATGGATCAACACAAACTGTGCGCTAATAAATCCAGATTAAATATAAACACCGTTCTTTAGTCAAGGTAATGGAAATGAAAACAATCTCTCGTTTATTCTTAGATAACTTCAGTTTAAATGCAGAATTCAATGTTCAGCTGACTTTCCGCACCTCATCACGTGACGGGGTGTTGTTTCTCATAAACGGGAACTCTACGAGTTCACCAGGTAAGACATCACAGACCAGACTTGGTGTTTAATCCATCAAATAGCATTTCCCGTTAGCTTTACGATAAAATCTTTAAAGCTACTTCTCTGAAAAACAGTACACATCGAGAGTAAACTCAGGCCAGTGGCTAATAGACCCTTCTCCAAAACGGCGGCCGAAAATTCAAATGAGTCAAAATTAAAAACGTATAGACCCTATGTAAAAATGGCTGCCTTTAAATTATTGTTTCGTTCATATTTAAAATAGCCTCACTAACCTCGTTCGGGATAACAAATTCTTTACAATTTTTGTCTCAAAAATGAGGTTAGTAACGCTAATTTAAATAAGAACAAAATAATAATATATTATGAAGGTAGCCATTTTCGCATAGGGTCTATACCAGCACTACTAGAAAGAACACCTTTACTTTGGTAACCCTGCAAAGTTTTAGCATGTCAGGTGTAATATCAGCTGAGAAAGTGTAAGTTAAAACTGAAAAATTTACAGACGTTTGTATGACTGGGGGTATGCATTATAGCCCAGTCACACAAATGTCTGTATATTTTTTAATTTCAACTTACATTTTCTCAGCTGATATTAGAATTCAAAATGGCCGCCGCATCGCTGAAAAAATCGATTCTGCACAGTTGGTCGATGTTTCTCTTTGAAACAAAGCATGAAACAGCAAAAGAAAAACTACGATACTTGGTTCATGGTCAACTGTGGTGCAATAATAAAAAAGGAATATACTTTGGTGCAAACAAAAGAGCAAAAGCTGTTTAAAAGATACAAGAAGCAAGGAAACGTTGTTGTGTGCCTTATAGGAGCAATTCCAAGTGTTGCATAGAGCCCTATGACACTAAAAATTGTGCGCAACTCGTTGAAAGTCTTCTGGAACTCAGAGAGTTTAAGCGAAAGGGATTGTTCTTAACCAAAGTTTAGTACCGCTAACAGTGATTTTGTTTTAACAACAGGTAACAGAAAGCACGTCCGTTTGGAACTGTCAAGTGGCCAGGTATTATAGAGTGTTTTTAACAAAGATTTCAACGTAATTGGTACAAATCTAATAGCATTTTATCACGAATGTTGTTGTTAACAAATCGACGGCTGCTTCTTCACGTTTTCGAGGTGTCTGTGAACTGAGAGGATTTAGCTTAAGTTTCGAACGACTTTATAGTAAAACAATGAGATTATTCGCTCTCAATTTCTATGCGTGATAGTTGACGAGGGCGATAGAAATCTTGAGCTCATAATCTAATTGTTTACTAGAAGTAATAACGTCTTGAAACATTAAACATGCAAACAAAAATAGAATAGTAAATTCTTCGGAAAGTGGCATGTCTGATATCACCGTCATTTTGTTGGGAAGACGTTTGATTTATTTGCTGTCCGAAAACGTATTTTTGTAACCCAAAACGATGCGGCTAATTCCTTGTCTTTTGTAATGTTATCTTATAGATAGTTCTAACGTATAATACCACTATGAACGAATCTCAAGTTATTTGGACGGAACCCGGACTTGGAAATGATACTCAGTCCTCTTACCTCATGTGCCAAATGAATTGGCACTCAGTCAGAGTCACTAAAAAGGGCCCTAACGCCACTATAACCCTGGATGAGCTCCATTCTGTTAGTAGCTTAATGGGACATGGCACTAATATAACAGGGGAACTATTTCTTGGTGGATATCCAGGTAAGATACAAACTGTATTCTAAATGCTCGCTTCTTTCGCGTCTTCTGACAAGAAACTTCCGCAATCTAACGTGGAAAATCGCACGAATGACAATATTATTTGTTTCACGGCAAGAACATGGCGGGATGGGTGTTTTACAAAGCTTACGAAGGCTTTGGTCATTTAAGGTGTCTTTCTGTTTTAAATGGCAAACAAGGTGTGTGAAAAGTGTGCTATAACTTGATCTAATGCTTGTACTGACTTATTTGCAGCTCAACATCTGGGAGGTGGCCATGAGGTTACCACAGGATTAAAAGGTTGCCTGAAGAAATTCACTTTGGATGGTAACTCCCTGCAGTTTGCACATGCTGCGGACCTGTCGCAAGTCTCTTCAGCATGTCCGCTTACCAGCAGTGAAAAACAATCAGCAATCGAGAATGAGCCATAACGATCTCGGCAATTACTTTGCAAATAACAATTGTTCATCAATTTTTATATTTTAGCGTATTGATAACTGAGCTTTACTTGAATGCAAAGGTTATCAGGATACCAATTTTTCTAGATGACTTTAGTATAAATCTACTAGCGTTCTATCACGAATGACGTCCTCTGATTGGCTACGCTACTCACGTTCTATTCTGTGATAGATAGTGAGTAACGTAGCAGTGTGCCCTTGTTAACAAAATAACGGCTCTTCCTGGCGTTCTCTCGGTGTCTCTAAAGAGGATTTAGATAAAATTTTGAACGACTAGTAGATTTATACTAAGACAATTAGATTATGAGCTCGAGATTTCCATGCATGATAGTTGACGAGGGCGCAGCCCTAGTCAACTATCACGCGATAGAAATCTCGAGCTCATAATCTAAATGTTTCATAGGAGGCTGAATTGCACTGTAAAAACTTGTATTGCTTTGTAAGCTTGAACCATAGTTAATGAAACTCGTCAAAGTTCTTTGTTGTATGTTATTGTTCTGTTTTCTGGCCTTGACCCTGCACAAAACACAATAGTTGTTTACTACTGATCGAGCTACTAACCAATAGAAATGTGTTGGTTACGTAATTCATGCCCAGTGTATGATTGCAAAACAAAAGATTGTGCACGGTCGCGGACCTTCCGACTTAAAATCTTGGCATCTTTGTTGCTCCTTTGATGTTTGCCGGGCTTCATAACCAGTCCCCTCTGTTAACTATGCTTGAACCAAGCCACAGTTACTAGACGTATTGCTAGAAAATGCACAGGGATTCTTCTGTGATTGGATATGAAAAACTGAACGATGTTAATTTCTCTGATATTTTAACAAACCCACTTCGACAACTAAAACTTGCCGGAGTGGTCTTTTTTTTCAAAATGTTCTACTCTCGGGACAACGAACTATCACTGGAAATGTCCGCTATTTTATTTTCCACAATACTGTCGCGGTGTTCACCAGCGGATAAGAAGTAATTTTCTTCTCAACTAGTACTTAATTAACCGCCCCAAAAGCAAATATCCTCTCCCTGAAATGACAGTGTAGATGTTGATACATTATCTGCAATTTTAAAAAAAGTTGGTAACAGAGAAAAAGAGTGTTCATCAAATGAACAAGGTTGGGGGAAAAAAACTGATAAAATACAACAGCGTAAAACACACCGACTGCATTGGTTTTTAATAACAATACAATGTGCAGCAGTCACAATAAAATGTACAGTAAAGAAAACGTCTGGTAAGTTTCTTCTAAGTTTGAAATATTTACCGCCTTTAACCGATCCACAAATTCCAAGGTTTAAGACTGACGCCGTGGAACAGTAATCACGGTATTATAGCGACATGGACGACATTCGGTGATTGTCATAACAATCATATTCACACTGTTTTACATTTATTTGTTTCTTTTTTTGTTCTTTTTTTGTCCAGTTTTTTGTTCATTTCAAATGAGTTGGAAGGTAATAGCAACCAAAACTACACTAACAAAAACCGTTGAAAACAAAAATCTGCTAAATTCGATTGTTCAGCTTATGATTAACTACACGCGCAGCGTGATCTGCCAAAAATGAAAAAAAAAACTACTCAAAGTCAATTAACTGACCAATCACCGGCGAATGACGGAGATCTTGCCACGTAGGTGTCACATGACTCGAAGCATTTCCTGTAAGAGAGAGAAATGGAGAGGCGTTAGGTGAACAAAAAAAGAGCATGTCTAGAGAAAGCGCTTTCGGCTGATACACTTGTGAACAGATGTTCCTTTAACTTGCAAGTCATTATATCCGTGGAGTCAGTGAAAGGCGGCGGCCTTCCCAAATTAGAAGGTATATCTGGAGGCAAGTAACCCCACAAGTCTCCATTTTCCATTGACATTTGATAATTTCAATACATGTATTCATCGAATGCGAGCTCTAGGTTTACATCGGTTGATAGAAGGCGATAAATCAGGTCCCTGGCCTGGATAGTCACTTATCCTGGTCAATGCAGATTAATTAATTATGAACTGGTTGTGTTGTGGTTAAGCCCTGTTATTATTTCCCCGTGACCTTCAACAGAGGAGTAGTACGAAAATGCTATTGATTATATAGAGGATATTACATGCCCGCTTATGGATATGA
>JAHPZR010006088.1:0-10000 GCA_019787425.1 Platygyra sinensis
TTATAGTAAGGCTAAATTGTATTTTTACACTCTTCATTGTCTCAATTTCATTCATACAAACACCTATAAATGAATTTTTCGTTTTTGAAAAAATTTGAACAGGTCTTTGTTGTTTTTTGTTGGCCGCATTTTCCACACGCGGAGCCATTCATTGAAATTGTTTCTTGCAATTTCAAACTCGCCTATTTTTGACGGGATAATTGGGGCTATGAGCCTTTGATTATCCTCGATTGAGCCATAAAACATTTCAAGAACATCTCTTGAAAAATTTGCGGCAGACATTGCTTTCTATATTAGCCGCGCATTTCTTCAATGTAAAATAATTCTGTGTCAAAAATAATAACCGATTTTTTCGTCGTTTTTTAGCCTTACACACATGTATAAGGGGGCGTTCTGTGGCAGATTTTTTACCGCCCCTCTGGCGAGTTTGGGAGCCAGAGGGGCGAAAAAAAAATCTGCCACAGAACCCCCTTATACATGTGTGTCAGGGCGAGGATGCTAAGTCCGTACATGGCTAAGTGGCTACGTAGCTGCGTGGCTATGGAGCTAGGGAGGTACATAGCTATGTAGCTACATGGCTATGTGGCTACGTGGCTACAGCGCTACAGAGCTACGTAGCTACATGGCTACGTGGCTACGAAGCTAAAAAGGTAATTGTGTACCCGGCTAGGCCTTCCAAGATGGCTTCATTTACCTCGGCTATAAATTGTTCGTTTATAGTGTTCATCGTTTCTGTGGCCTCTTGGTCTAGAGTGTAAGTGGAACGTGAAAGATGCAGGCGAGCAATCTCCATGAATACGTCTTCCACGCTGGAAAGGCCGCTCTCTTTTAAGGCTTCGATTGCCTGGCTTGTTGCATTGGTGTCGGTCGCAAGCACTTTGGGAATGTAATTAAAAATCGGTCTAAAAGACCGTGTCCAACGAAGATTGAATAGATGTTGAGTGGCATTTCTTGTGTTAAAGTTTTCAGTGTAGTTGCAGTTCCAGCCATGAACGCAGTGGTAGTAATCAGAGTGGAAGAAACATAGCCAGGATTTGTGCTAATAGAGTGCGACTTGTTGAGAATAAAGCTCCAGACTTCGGCAGTTTCTTTGTTTGAATTATTTTAATGGCGCTCAGTGAGGGCTAATACATGCTGGTCAATGTTAAGATATTAGTTGTTTGCTCTGCAGTCGTTTATGCTGTTTTGGAAAATGTATACTGTTGTACGTTGTAAGACATGTGGAGTGCAAACTGGGTGTTCGAAAGCTGATTTAAAAGATCAAAGCACTCAAGCACGCTATCAAAGAAATGAGAAGCAAGAGAACTTCACATCATATGAAAATTTGCTAAGAGATTACCTGTGGGACAGAGAGATCACGCTGTCATGGCTAAGAGAAGAAGGGCTGATTGCATCGAGTACAAATTGCACCATGTGTGGATTGAAAATGAATTGGGTTCGGCGGGGAGACTGATCCGATGACTACATCTGGGAATGTAGAAGGCAGATTAATGGTTAGCGGCATAGCAATAACAATAACAATAATTTTATTTGCATTTCCTTTTGAAGTAAGGTTACAAGAGATCTATATATATTTTCTTTTTTTATGTTAAGATGTTAAGTAATTTTGAGATTATATATAGTTTACGAAGGAAATGCCTAGTGCCAAAATGAACCCTAAGGTTTTCGAGTTCAGCCCTAGGCTTGCTATGTTGTAATTTTTGTAGCTTACACTCAAACTGGTGTTTACACTCACACAAGTGTATAGCGAAGGCGAAATGGAATGAAATAGAAAAAAAAAAAAAAAAAAAGCGAAAAAAAGAGCAAAAATGCATGCAAAAAGGGAAAAAAAAAAAAAAAAAAAAGGCATAGCGCTACTACAATCAGGCAGCTATAAGACTATAAAACAGAAAGGGAAGAAGGATAATCCTATTTTGAAATGATCTTTAAAGGTAAGATTGCTTACGTAGTAAATGCTGTTTAACTTGTTTACTAAAACAGTTTGAGCTAAGGTTTTTGAGATCAGTTGGTAATTCTTGCCAAAGTTCAGAGGCCAGTGAAGCTATAGTCTGTTTTCCGATGTTAGTTCTTGTTCGTACTTTGTGTATGTTATCTTTAGAGGCATATCTCGTGTTATAGGAGTGAATATCTTTGGCATAAGTGAAAGAATTGGTAAAAATGGATGGTAGTTTTTTTATGTGCCAGTTGTGTATGAACTTAAGTGCCTGGAATTTAAAAGTGTTTTCTATGGTCAGTATGTCTAGGAGATTCAGCAGTGGCAAAGCACTTTCGGTGTCTTTTCCATATAAAGTAGCAAAAAAAATAGTTCTGGCAATGTGGTTTTGTTTTACTTGGAGTTTTTTTAGGTTGCTTTTAAAAGCACTGCCCCAAGCAACAATCGCGTACGAGATGTAGGGGTTTATTAGGTTAAAATATATTTGTCGTAGTTGTAGAGGGGTTAAGTAGTGCCGCAGTTTGAAAAAGATACCAGAATTCCTTGCAACTCGGGAGCAGACAAATGATATGTGTTGTTTCCAGTTAATTTTATCATCAATAAGCACTCCAAGATATTTTACGTGGTCTTTTCTTTCTAAGGGGAACGTGTTGCCACCATTGTCCTGAATGCTTACATTTATAGGGGTATTTAATCGCTTTTGGGGTGATTTAATTATCATAAAATTAGTTTTAGAGAAATTTATCGACAGTTTAGATGTGAGAGGAGCATCAGAGAAGGAAGTTGGTTTGAAAATTCGAACATGACAATTGAAGAGGTGTTGAAATTTACGTACTGGTAGTGCCAGGACTTAAACCAGTGGCAAATTAAACAACAGCTTGGACTTGGCTCGCACACAGCGGTTGACTGGGACATGTTTTGTCGTGAAGTATGTGAGGTGGCATTGTTCTATGGAAGGGAGAAAATTGGCGGTCCAGGGAAACTGGTTCAGATTGATGAAAGCAAAATTGGAAAGAGAAAGTACCATCGTGGACATGTAGTGGAGGATCAGTGGGTTTTTGGCGGCATCGAGGAAGATTCACGAAAATGTTTTATTGCGACCGTAGAAGACAGGATGGAGGAAACTTTGCTAAATCTAATCAAAGAATGGATTGAACCAGGAACAACAATTGTGTCCCATTGCTGGAAGGGGTATGTAAACCTTTCAAAACATGGGTACATCCATAAGACAGTAAACCACTCCGTGGAGTTCGTTAACGAGGAGGGTTTCTATACAAACAAGATAGAAGGGCATTGGCAACATGTTTGTGAATTGTAAAAAGAACACTACTCATCATACCTAGCTGAGTTCAAATGGCAATATATCCACAGTGGAGAAGATTTGTGGAAGGTGTTTTTAAATGACATTAAGAAAATTTACAAATTTGAATAATCAGAAGAATGCACTTCCTGAAAATATGTCAGAATCTTATCGAATCGGTTCAAGCAGTGTAAGAGCAAATATGAACACGTTTAACTTTGAGTTGTGTTAATTGAAAGTATTGTACATTATATGACACAGTTTTGCTGTATGATGCCCTGTGCTGCAAGAACTGTTTATCTGCAGAAAGAGTTTGAAATTTAAGTAAAGGAGTTTTGGATATACTGTAAGAAAATGTATCATGTTCAGTAAAGTTTTTTGGTTGAATTGAAAATATCATGCAGTTATTGGTTGCTTAGTGTAACCGCTTCCAATAGAAACGAGTTAAGTCGCGAAATATTTGTGGTTTGATTTACGATACCGCCGTGATTACCGCATTAAAGATAGGCATAGCTCATAGCTCGCGTTTCAGTTCTACCTAAGACCCCTTGAGATCAAGATCTACTAGAAGACAAGTTAGAGCGAAATTCTCTTTTGAAATCAAGACCCGCGAACGTTGGTAAGCAACAATTTACTCTGTTTAAGGTACAATGTTATGAGAATTTGTTATTCTAAAGTTATAGATTTCGCTAGATTTTGAGTGCTTTGAGTTCTTTTCTATGTATCACGTGCGCTTAGTTTAGTGATCCTTTTGTCATGAAAGAAACGAATATTTAGGTGATTTTCTTAATGTAACATTTCAGTTGACCGCTTCGATAAGTGCCCTGAGGCCACAAGAATAGGGATACCAAGGAACAATTAAAGGAATCGTAAACCTATATTGGCTTGGTCTTTTCGACTGCGCGTGTAACAACTCGGGAGCGAGACTTTCATTTCTAACTTGAGTGAAACCATTACAGTCAACAACGAGGGTTAAACGAACTCTAAGGACTCAAATTGAAAAGGATTATGAACTGAAATTAGACAATGGATCACGATAAATCAGAAAATATCGAAGAAGTTAGCACTTCTGAAGGAGCACGTGGCGTCAATGAAAGCCCTGAAGAAATTAGCCACGTTACTTACGAAGAATTCGAAGAATGTCAGGAACGTCGGAGTAGAAACCGCACCGAAAAGGGTCTAGAATTCGACCTTGAAATCGGCACAAAGAAACGACAAAGATCGATGAAGGACCTCCGATCGCGTATAGAGGCTATTTATGAATCCTTAAGAGAGCCGGCGGACCTCGTAAAACTAAACGTTTGCAAAGACGGTTTAGAAGCTGACTTAAACACCTTTCAAGCCGCACATGAAAACGTGACTGATCTTTTGATCAGATTAGAACTTCCGGAAGAAGAACAAGAAATGCATTACGAATTCCACGACGCTAAAAATGCGGCGTTAGAATGCTTAGCCGAAATCAAAGTAAAAATAAAGGACCAAGAAATAGACAGAGACGAGCTCCTTTCGCAAAAATCATTACGCTCCAGAAAATCAGCGTCATCCGTTCGATCGTCGTCAACGACCTCCTCAAAGCGAGCAGCAATCGAAACCGCGAAACTTAAGGCTAAATTAGACACACTGAGAAGGCGACAGGAAATTGAAAGGCGGCGAGACGAATTAAAGCTTCAAGAAAAGGAGCTCGAGCGTTTAGATGAGCGAGAGGAATTGCATGGAGAACTTTCCGCGGCCGAAGCAATTCAGAAAATTCTGCAAGAATCTGAACTAAATGACACCATTACTTTGCAAGAAGCCACAGAAACGTCAATGAAACAAACCGAAAAACAAAGAATTTCCGACCCTAAGTCAATTGGTCAGCCACAAGCGGATAAAACTGCCCGCAAGGAAATTAAAAGAAAAGATAACGAAGTTGACGAACCCATTGTTGTGGGCATGCCAAAGCAATCACTGAATGTGAACGAAAATATCGCGAATACAAGCGCGGGAACGTCGCCTCACTTTCCCTCGCGTCTTGACGTCAACACGCCCTTTATTCATCGAGATATCAACCAATCAGCGAGGAGTACCGAATCACCTGGGCACGACTACAACTCCCAAATTTGGCGTATTCAGGAAGAGAACGCAGAAATTCAGAAAACCCAAGTTGAATTATTGCGAAGGATGACTGTTCCCGTTCCCAAGCCTCCAGTTTTTGACGGAAACATTTTAGAGTACCCAAAATGGGAAAATGCCTTTGACGCACTCATAGAAGACCAAGTTATTCGACCGAACTACAAGCTTTATTATTTAGGCGAATACACGTGTGGAGCGGCGCAAAAAACGATCAGCGGTTTGCTAGGATTGCGAACCGAAGACGCTTACAAGAGAGCGAGAAAAACACTGAAAGAACGCTTCGGAGATCCCTTTAGAATTTACGAAGCATACAGGGATAAACTGAGAAACTGGAAGCCATGCGTAACAAGCGCAGACTTGCAAGAATTCAGCGATTTCCTGATCATGACGCAAGAAACGATGAAATCCGTAAAGTACTTAAAGGAACTCGAGAGTTACTCCACAATTCGAGAACTCGCAGCTCGCTTGCCTGCCTACTACGGAAACAAATGGAGAGAAAGCGCAAAGAAATTAGAAGCAAAACGTGGCGAATACTCCTTCGCAAACTTCGTTGAGTTTACACAAGAAGCATCCCTTGACGCCAATCACCCTGTATTTTCGCACGATGCTTTAACGTCAACGAGGAAGGAATTGGAAAAGGAGAGAAACCCCCCTGTCGATAGGATGAGGCGAGGCCCCGAAAGTAAGGAGAAGAAGAAGCGACATGGCACCTCCTTAACTACCACGGGATTTGAGTCGTCACGCAAAGACCCCCCGGATGCGAGTTTGTGTGTGCTTTGTAAGGGAAAACACAGTCTCGCCAAATGCAAGAACTTCCTTGAAAGGCCGTTCAAAGAAAGACTGGAACTTTGCATGTCAAGAGGAATATGCTTCTCCTGCCTTTGTCAAGGCCACACAGCACGAAGCTGTAAGCAGAAAACTCAGTGTGAGGTTTGTAAGAAGCCACACGCGACCGCCCTCCATCGCTTCTCGTCTGAGGAGAAAAAACAAGAAATCGCCCAGGAAACCGCCAAAGCCACGAACAATTGCGTGAACTGTAGTAATACTACAACCTCCATGATCCTCCCGGTTTGGATTCATCACAAGAACGACCCAGACCATCGAGTAAAGGCTTACGCCGTATTAGATGATCAGAGTGATACCTGCTTCGTTACCGATGACGTAGCACACAAGCTTGGAGTAACTGGTCCTGCCATTAAGCTAGAGCTGGGCACCATGCATGCCATAGAGAAAATTGACACACAAAGAATTGACGGTCTTGTCGTATCACGTTATGACAGCAAAGTAGACATACCCCTCCCTAAGACGTACACAAGAACACATATACCAGGCCAACGTGGACAGATTCCTCGCCCGGAAACTGCCCGCAAGTACGAGCACCTAGAGAAAATTGCTGATGAGATCCCGCCATATGAAGAGCACTTGAGTATTGGCTTATTGATTGGCAATAACTGCGTTCGTGCCTTAAAGCCAAGATCCATAGTTCCTGGTAGATCAAATGACCCCTACGCCATACGTACAACGTTGGGCTGGGGAGTGGTGGGAGCAAGAAACCACGGAGATCATGATAGTGAAATTGAGGTGACAGCTGGATGCCATCGCATCGCTACACGAGAAATACTAAGCGAAGAAGCCTCAAATGGCAAGTTCGTCCCTCTGAAGAGTTGTAAAGAGGTAATGGTACCATCAGCCATCAAGAAAATGTTCGAGCAGGACTTTTCCGAGTCTCAAGATGCGAACTTAGCCATGTCTCAGGAAGATCTAAAGTTTATGAAAATTACTTCCAGTGGAATTCATAAAGCGGACGACGGGCACTACGAAATTCCCTTACCGCTTCGTAACGAGAACGTCCACTTACCGTGCAACAAGAAACACGCTGAAGCACGATTAAAGCAGTTAAGCCGAAGATTCGCCATTGACCCGAAATATAAGGAAGATTACGTGACATTTATGCAGAAGATGTTAGAAGAAGGCCATGCAGAGAAGGCCCCCGAGCAGCGTGAAACAGTTTGGTACATTCCGCACCATGGGGTGTATCACCCTAAGAAGCCCGAAAAGCTACGAGTAGTCTTCGATTGTTCAGCAGATTTTCAAGGACATTCTCTTAATCGCCATCTGCTGCAAGGCCCTGATCTGACGAACTCCTTGATTGGTGTCCTGTGTCGTTTCAGGCAAGAACCTGTGGCATTCGCTTGTGACATCGAGGGCATGTTTCACCAGGTCCACGTCAATGAAAAGCATCGTGACCTCCTCCGCTTTCTTTGGTGGGAACAGGGAGACACCTCAAAGGAGCCAACAGAATATAGAATGACGGTACATCTCTTTGGTGCCACCTCCTCCCCAGGCTGTGCTAATTTAGCCCTAAGAACCGCTGCTGATGACGGTGTGAATGAGTTTGGAGCAGAAGCAGCTTCCTTTATTAAAGAGAATTTCTATGTTGATGATGGGCTTAAATCAGTCCCTACAGCCCAAGAAGCCATTGAATTGATCAAGAACAGCACTGAAATGTGCATGAGAGGCGGCTTCAGACTTCACAAGTTCACGTCTAACAGTAAAGAAGTTGTCGAATCTACACCGCCAGAGTTGCGCGCAAAGGATATCAAGGAACTTGATTTGAACCGTGACTTACTTCCTCCCGAACGTGTGCTTGGCGTAGAATGGAACATTGAGAACGACGCTTTCAAGTTCCGTATTACCCTCAAGGATAAACCACTGACGAGACGTGGCATCCTATCAACAGTGAGCTCAATATATGACCCGATTGGTTTCGCTGCCCCATTCCTGCTACGAGGAAAACGAATATTGCAGCTACTATGCAAGGAAAGCATAGGCTGGGATGACCCCATACCTGACAAGCTTCGCGAGCAGTGGGAAATGTGGCGAAATGAACTTCCCCTTCTAGAGATGATGGAAGTCCCAAGGTGTTTCAGATTAAAGGAAATGGATAACCTCAAGAAGGTCGAGCTACACCACTTCTCGGACGCTAGCACAGAAGGATACGGCCAGTGTTCGTACCTCCGTCTAGTGGACACAAGAAACAGAGTGAACTGCTCACTAGTTATGGGCAAGGCACGTGTTACTCCCCTGAAACCGATAACCATACCGCGCCTTGAGCTGACAGCTGCCCTGGTATCCGTCAAAGTTAGCGAGATGCTGAGCCGAGAGCTGAGATACGATGAAGTTGAAGAAGTGTTCTGGACCGATAGTAAGGTGGTTCAGGCATATATCCACAATGATGCACGCCGGTTTCACACCTTCGTCGCAAATCGAGTGCAACAGATCAGAGAACGCACTGTCCCCGAACAGTGGAAGTACATTGACGGAAAGAACAACCCGGCTGACGATGCTTCGCGTGGTCTGAGCCCCAAAGACCTCCTGCAGTCTTCGAGGTGGCTACGAGGACCATCCTTCCTTTGGGATTCCCACTATAGCTGGAAGAATTTCGACAAGAGTGAGCCCGAATCCCTACAGCCTGATGATAAAGAAGTAAGGAAAGCGTCTTCCTTCAAAACGTTCACGACAACCAAAGAGCCATCCGCAACCCTTCTTCAACGGCTAGAATATTTTTCAAGCTGGTTCAGAGCAAAACGTGCCGTCGCGGTATGCTTGCGTTACCGCAAAATCCTATTAGAAAGAACACGCGGAAAGCAGACAACTGTGGATGGAGTAAGGACAAGATCTGCAGCAAATGAGCATCGTCCGGTTGACGTCGATGAGTTAAAGGCAGCAGAACAAGAAATTATAAGACACGTGCAGAAAGAAGCTTTTAAGGAAGAGATAAGTAAACTGAAGAAGATAACTACTGATTACGAAGCCCACAAAGAAGATGACTCAAGATCCAGGGTTCAGAAACCTAAAGGAGCCAGTCCCCTCTCCCGTCTGGATCCATTCCTAGATCACAGCAATCTAGTTAGAATTGGTGGACGAATAAAACAAGCAAGCGTCTCCCAAGACGTAAAGCACCCCATTGTTCTGCCTGGACAGGGACACGTAAGCAAGCTCCTAGCCCGACACTACCATGAAAGGGCTCTACATCAAGGAAAAGGAATTACTCTCAATGAAATTCGCGCCTCTGGCTACTGGATCATAGGCGGTGGTTCAGTCGTGTCCAAGCTAGTCCATGAATGCGTTACTTGCAGAAGGCTTAGAGCGAAGGTGCAAGAACAGAAAATGGCAGATCTCCCGGCAGACAGATTAACACCTACCCCTCCTTTCACATATTGCGCAGTGGACTATTTCGGACCCTGGTACGTAAAAGAAGGACGCAAGGAACTTAAGAGATATGGAGTATTATTCACATGCCTAGTCACAAGAGCCATTCACCTGGAAGTCGCCAACTCCTTGGAAACAGACTCTTACATTAACGCTCTTCGCCGTTTCATATGCAGGCGCGGCCCCGTGCGTCAGATGCGCAGCGACAATGGCTCAAATTTCATCGGAGCTCGAAGAGAACTAAAGGAAGCGTTAGCCGAAATGGACCAAAGTCAAGTGAAACAAGAGATGCTGAAAGAAAACTGTGATTGGTTCGAGGTCAAACTCAACGTTCCCACTGCCAGTCACATGGGTGGAATTTGGGAACGCCAAATAAGAACCGTGAGAAGTGTTCTCTCCGCCCTACTGGAGAAAAACGGTCATCAAATGAACGATGAAGCCCT
>JAHPZR010006088.1:15000-32500 GCA_019787425.1 Platygyra sinensis
TCAAAGTCTTCAAACTGTCCTTTCAAACTTCGTTTAGTGACCGTTGAAACAAGCGCCTTTCTCAGAACATTGCATCATGGGTTATAACAAACTCGTCCCAAGGGTCTTATCAACATTCAAATCCAAGATGGCGGTTCATGCAGTGCATCGAAAACTCAGCTTTCTACTGAATTTAAAGGCCTGACACAGGCTGGAAAGTGTCCAGACATCATTTGAAGAAGAGTATAACTATCCCAAGAAATTACTCTTACAGAGTTAAAACTATTGCCTGATTTCATACCGTGAGGGACTAGGTACGAGTCTGTTAATTATGGGATTAGCAACTCTTGATAGTCAGAAAGAGCACATCGAGATTCATAAAATCCCCAAGTTTGGTGTTCATCAGGCTAGTCTTGACTAAGATACAGGCATTTAAAAACGTAAAAAATTTACAAAGAAATGTATGGAAAACCGGACAAATGCGGACAAAAGTCCGGATTTGGCCGGTTTTCCATACATTTCTTTGTAATTTTTTTACGTTTTTAAATGCCTGTATCTCAGTCAAGACTAGCCTGATTAACACCAAACTTGGGGATTTTATGAATCTCGATGTGCTCTTTCTGACTATGGGGATCAATAGTTGCTAATCCCATAATTAACAGACTCGTACCTAGTCCCTCACGGTATGAAATCAGGCAATATACTTGTGAAAAGCATGTAATGCATGGTGCTGTTTATGAAGAAGTCTCATGTGGCAAGCCAGGGTGCATTCTGCATAGACCCCACGCCAAAGATATGCCGAGGGCTTTGAGCATGTACGCTGAGTAGGCCAGACTCCTACGCCGTTAGTGGCATACCGTATGCCGTACGCCAGTAATTGCCCCCGGCCCCAGATCTTTTGCTGCCGCGCCGCTGCGAAACAGTTGCGTGTAATAGAAATCCTGGAGACTAGTTTTTTAAAGCGATGCCCATGCTGACTATCAGAGGCATAAGCGTTTACTTTTCATCTTTTTGTGTTCAGTGGTCGTCCTTTATTTTATGTAGCCATCGCTAGAAATCAAGGACATTGGTGCTGGCTAATATTGATAAATCATACATTGAGGGATCGTGAAAGTTGGCAATAACCGCTGAACTGTAAGTTATACTTTGGGGTCAGGTTTATCAGATTTATCGATCGATGATGATGAATGAATTGGGAGAATAGTTTTACAAAATCTGGTTGCACATTAGACATTTTTCGTTCACATTCAGGTTGTTTCCGTTTTCATCCGTTATCACTTCCGCGCCTTATAATTTTAGACACAATATTGTTCATAGAAACAGGTATATAAGTCCTGAATATTATACAGTCGGGAAAGCATGTTCTAGCATTTCTTCCAATCAAGAGCTAGCGCGAGCCACAAGGGTTCTCTGAAAATAAGCGAAGATCATTAGAGCAGTAACCCCCTTTCAAAAAGAGTCGAAACTTGGTGCGGGAGTAGGTGTCCGCTTAGTTATGGGATCGTTTGGAGGTGCAAGAAGTTGAAAACAAATGGTTGTGCGCCCCCAAATGATCCCATAATTGAACGCATGCCCACCCTCGTGTTCGGTGGGAAAGCGAACAAATTTGCCTTTGAACGTGCAGGTATTTTTGCTGCGCTTGTTAATGGACATGCTCGCTTGACAAAAAATGCTCGCTGGATACAAGTGCTGTGAGAGACGTTCTACAAAGATATTTGGACTTGAAAGGATCGTAAATTTATCCAATTTACCGACCACAGCCGCCATAGGTCGAGTAACCTTTCGTGGTTACGCCAGGTCAGCGAGGTTGGGCCAGTTACGCCAAATATTATTGCCTTGATCACTCTCTTCAGTACGCCGACATCTCGTTGATTGCACGCCGGTAGTCGCCGCAAAATTTTAAAACCCACGCCAAAGATCTTCAGCGTAACCTAAACTAAATGCACCCTGGGTGGCAAGTGATTGTCATCTCTTTCTCATCCAACCTGTGTGTTCCTAAAGGTGCACTAACCGTTTTGTAATGCACGTTTCTAAAGGAAACTGAATGTTAACATTAATACTTGATTCAAGTTTCTCAAATGCCAGATTTCCATAATTAGACCCCATGTACTGCTGTTTGATTGTGATGGAATTGTAGAACCTATAGATTCATTGTTGAAGTTCTTACAGCGTGAAAATCATGATTTGCACCCCAACAATTTAGCAAATCTTGAATTAATGAATAATACAAAGTAAAATATAGTGATATTTTATCACAAATACACATGCACTTTGCCATTTCTAAATACTGTTTGGGTGCCTAGGATAAAATAGGATTAAAATAGACTACTTTATACATATTATTGCAATGAAAAAGACGGGTCAAACCAACATCCACAAACAGGAATAAAATAGTTTATTTTAAAGCTATTTTGTCATTAGTCAAAGTTGACTCCAATAAAATAGGATTGTCATTGCCTATTTTATGTCTATTTTGCAAAGGAGCAAGTCATCGCCTTCGCCACCTGAAGAAAAATAGGGATAAAACAGTCTATTTTGCAGGATTTTATGGGAAAATACAAATAAAATACCCCACTTCGTTCTATCTTGCTTAAAAAATAGGTTTAAATAAATGTAAAACACAAATAAAATAGAAGCCCTATTTTCTTCATCTGGTAAACTAGGAATAAAATAGAGATTTGCAAGGATAAAATAGCAAAAAAATAGATGTGATAGCATTAAAATAGCCATAAAATAGAGCTCGTACTTGGGGTGCTTTCTGCAATGCCAGGCTGACTAGTCTGAGACCAATGTGACAAAAGTAATTAAATAAATAATAAATAAATAATACAAAACAATTAGTCTCCTATGAAAAGGTTGATAATCTAAAACGATGTGCGCGTTTTCCATGCGAGACTCCACGCGCGCCCAGGGAAAAACTCAGAGCCCAAAAAAGCGCCCTTTCTGCCCTTTTGTCCTGAATGACCATGTTTTGTCCCTTAGTGTGTTAAGGCTTGACCTAGCTAATTAATATGCATATTTTTGTTTTAAGGGAATCAACGTATCCAATTGTTATGAAACTTGGCAAGCAGTTTTATATCCACATGCTTGCTCATTTGACTGGCTTTTAATCTTAAATTTTGGTCATGTGACCTTTTAACGCCTAGAAACAGTTCAAATCTTTAATCGAAAACGGGGTACTGAAAGACACCTTTTGCAGATGTTTTTTGTTCTTTGCTGTTTTACTTCTGTCGAGTGCTATTTCATGCCACCTTTTAATCATGTCCGCATGTTAGCAGAAATGGTTAATACAGAGAAACAGGTCACGCGACATGCTAAATGTTTGAATATCTTTAAATGAAAATAACCTATACCGCGTGTGCCGTGATTGCCCAATTCCGAATTGTGGAGCAAAATGCAGTGTAGGTTGTTAGATTGTCTAATCATCTCAGAGATGTACGTGGATTAGATTACATCAATGGAAGGAAGTGGTTACAAGAAGCGAAATTACAACCTAAGGTTAGAGTGATGATCTACCCAGCAAAGAGGAGCCAGGGATTAAGACCTTCAACAAGTGAAACACCTCAATCAGTGCAGGAAGAGGAAAAGGATACAATAGTCCATCATTTATCAACACCAAGAGGAGTAAAGAAATCTCTGAAATTTCTACCAAGAGTAGTAAAGACCTGAAATCACTGAAATCTCTACCAAGAGGCGTTAGAAAAGCAGCCAATAACATCAAACGTTATAAAACAACAGCAGATTCAGTTCCTGAGTGGCTCCCTTTGTATGGAGACGATGAAAAGCGAACACAGAGAAGAGAGCTTAGTAACCCCACCTGCATTACCAGTAGCTTGTCACACTAACCCTGTCCCATAAGCTTCACATTTTCACTGCTTGTTTTAAAGGCAACGCTCCACTTGCCATTCAGTTTGCTGTCAAAGCTCGTGCTGTTCAAACCAAAAAAAAATGTGTTACTGTTAGAATATCTGCAGTGGACGCGAGCGATGATGAAAGATTGAAAAAAGTGATGGAAACCCAAAAAGATCTCAAAGGTACAGATGGATTTCATTGGCTAGAATCGACAGAACAGGCCATTGATAAGCGGAAATTCTTACTTAATCGATTGTTTGTGAAGGAACCCATTTCAGATGATGAAGACTAGACCTACTGTGTTTTGTTCTGAATAAAAATGTATTTCAAACCAATATCTAGTGTGTTGTTCGATTGGAGTTTATTTCTTTGTTAAGGGGACTTCAGTCTTATTGTTCATAGCATGCTAATTTCCTGATATACTTTATGTTAAAGTGCCCATATCGTCAAAATTTTTATTTTCCCAGCTGATCCTATATTCCATGTAATGAACTTTGGCGAAAAAATTTTTCGATTTGGATAAAAAGCGATTTTTCTATGAAGATTTAAAAACCTGAAAATCCTATTTTATTGCGGTCTACCCGTGCCGCTGATCACATCATCGACGTGCTCAGATTTGTGACATAGATTAAGGAACACGTGACTTCAAGCTTGACTTATCTCGCTTGTTTTACCTCTGTAAATTTAGCTTTGCAGTCTATGCAAAAATGCTCCTTTCCAGGATTTGGTATGAGCTACTAAGTTTAATTTACAGAGGTAAAACAAGTGAGATAAGTCAGCCTGAAGTCACGTGTTCCTTAATCTACGTCACAAATCATTCCAAACCAGGGGAAGACTGGTGCGAATGGTGGACCAAAATGGCGGCAAATTTGAACGTTTTTAAAACTTCTAAAAAAGATTGCATTTTATCCAAATCGCATTTTTCTTTTGCAGAAGTTCATTGGGTGATATATAGAATCAGATAAGAAAATAAAAATTTTGATGATATGGGCACTTTAAGCACTTCGTAGTTGTTGGAGCTTTCGTTACTCGCAATAAATGTATTTTTTATTCATTTCAAATTTCTTTGTATTTGAATCATTTTGCTAATAAAAGTAATAATAAAGAAATGTGTTGCTTGAAAACATTTATTAGTCGCGTGTTAAAGTGGTACTATGATCAAATTTTTACCCCTTGATATTTTAGGTGTATCACATAGAATTCCGGGAAAGAATCAAAACGCCGTTTACCGTTTTCAAATATCTGCGTTAGTTCCGGAGATATTTAAGTTTGAAAAATGTGCAAAATATGCAAATGAGATGACTAATGTCGTCATACACTCAACCCAGTATTATCTCAAGTACATAAATAAAGCTATCTTGGCCAATTTGCAACACAGATCATTGAAACTTGGCAGGCTAATAGTTCTATAGGAAACACATCCGTGGTATAAAAATTATGTTCCCATGGCAACTCACTCAGTCCCAGTCCCCACCCACTTGATTTCAATATGTTAGTGATTTTCAGCTCGAAAAACGCTAAACAGGGCCACAAACTGGAGCTAACATATTTATGTGCCTACTGGATCATACATACTAGGCACCATTGGCAAATATGAAAACAGAACGGTGAAGGAGGCAAGAAATGCCTTTAATATTGGGGAGGTCTGGAACCCAGTATGTTGCCATGGTAACAAAACTTTTAGGCTCATATTGTGTTCCACCTTGAGTAGAACCTTACTGCAAAGAATCAAACATTTCTGTTACAAATTGGCCGAGATATCTTTTTTCATCATATTTGATCAAAATTTGGTTGAGTATATGACGTCATCACTTGGCTAATTTGCATATTTTAAAAACTTGAATATCTCTGGAATGAAAAGAGATATTTGAAAAAAGTAAACGGCATTTTTCTTCTCATACAGACTACTTGTTTATGTTTTAAAATGGCTTCAATAGGAAACATGAGATTTTCGTCATAAGTATGTTTTAAAATGGCTTCAATAGGAAACATGAGGTTTTCGTCATAAGTAATAAAAGAAACAAGTTGTTCAAAAATATTTATTGTCATGTGTTTAAATTAAGCGCTCTGAACTTCTTTTGTTGCAATTTCAATGGTAGAGCTGTCCCATGGGTTTCTCCGTTAGAGTTTGTATACAAATCTAGAGTTGAAAGTACGGTAGAGGCGCTGCGTATTTGCAAAATTAGTGACTAACGGAGCGGAAAACTCGACCAGCTAAAAATTAATTCTCTCTCTCTCTCCTCGTCAGCAAAGCTGAGAGTTCAGATAGTATCAAGATTTAGACATTTTGTTGAGATGGAAGGGAGGCAGTTTTGTAACATCCAGTCGCGATTGAAATAGAGAGTATTCAGTTAGAGTTTCTGTGTGTGTACACGTTTTGGTGAACAGAACTACTGCTTAATAAAAGAACCAACTCGGTTTTTTCTAATGGACAGATCAATGTAAGTTCTTTCGACTGAGGTTTTATGCCACACGGCAAATAATTTCCTATATTTTAATGCTTTCAACTAAGGGCAAGTTTATTGTTTTTATTTTACTAGATTGACGCTTATTAGTATGGAGGAACCTATTTTTACCTAGCTAGCTGGACACTGACTAGACACTTCATTAGTATAGGGAAGAACGCATTTTTTCCCTAGGTTATCACAATAGGCGACGTCATTGACTTGACCGTTATGCATGTTAATGATTTTCCTCGACCTAACTCGACCTAATCCATAGACACCTAATCCACCTAATCCGCAACGGGGATAACTTTGACCTTCTATAACTACTGCCAAACTACATGTAAGGAAAATAATTGTGCACGATTTTCCCATCCACACCCAAAGTATGGACCATATTGGGAAATTGAGGTTTGGGTCATGCTCAATACTGAGGACACAGTTTTTCTCGACATGGACCTCCTGGCCAGCAAATAACTTTATATTATTACTTACAGGCCAGCTCCGACTATAACCTGGAGGAAAAATGGGCAAATAATTGTCACGGGAGATAACTTTGAGATTCCTGATACCTTTCGAGGAAGACACCTTGATTTTATTAATGTGACGAAGGACAAACATGAAGATACATACACTTGTGAGGCTGAAAATTCTCAAAACAGTGGAAACCCGGAAGTTTTTACAATAACAGTAACAGTGAAAGGTACGTGAAGTTTTAGTATTTAGAGCTGTTATGTTTTAGTCACATTATCAAGGCCGGAGTGTTTGCAGTTCACTTCAATTATCTTTTTCTCTGTTACAATTACATATACAGTGAAAAAAGACGTGTACATGTAAATGTATTCCTGTCTGACAGATAAAGGACATGACAGTATTCTTTGCAGTTCTCTTGATACACATATGTAAAAGAGGAACTCTTTGAGTAAAGTACAGGGTTCATACCTGTCCTGAAAAGCCTTCAAAACCCTTGAATTTCAGGAGTCTGATTTCAAGGCCTTGCCTGTGCTTGAAATTGGTTTTCGGTCCTTCAAAGTCCTTAATTTTTTTATGGAATGAGATTGAAAACTGTCAATGCTTTTAACGCTTTAAAGTGAATGAAAGGCAGTGAAAACAAATGCTCAGGTAAGCAAAGCATAACACTCTCATTGCTCATGAAATGTGCGAAAAGGTGTGTTTTTCGTTCCCAGTTCTCTCTCTCGTTATTCTTATGCATGTACGCTGAACTAAAATTGCACAGCGCATGCCTGGTTTACACTTGTTTTCAAGATCTCTTTCTTTGGAGGTTTCTCTATGCGTTAAAATGGGGTTTAGTCGAATGCCACAATGCCAGGCCAGTGTCATTCAACACAACATTTTTCTCAGTTTGAGGTAAATTGTCAAAAAAAAGTCCTAGGACTATCCAGGGCCTTTCTTAGAAATGTCTTGCAAAGTCCTTGAATTGTTTGCATGAAAAAGTGGACGAACCTTGAAAGTACATGCATGAATATGACAAATAAAACCCAAGGGAATGAGAAATGAAGAATCTGATATCAAGTCTTGTTTCAGGATTGAGCATGAGTTAATGCAGTGCAACTATACAAGGGCATAGCAACCATCTATGCATATAAGTACAAGTCAAGCTAACCTCTGGAAATCCAGAAAAAATAAATTTCTTTATTATAGTCATAAGCACAAATCATCTTTAAGGACCGTTTACACAGGCGATTTTTGTCACGGTAACTCGGTGCAATTTTTGTCGCATCAAGTTGCATCAAGTTTCAAACATGTTCGAGACCCCTGCGATATCGCGGCGACAAATCGCACTGAAAAATCGCATCTGGTTTGCACATGCAATTTTGAAGTTGTAACTATAGCACGACAAAAATTGCATCGAGTTACGGCGACAAAAATTGTCTATATGAACGGGCCTTTAGTCATTAAAATTGGCTTGTTTGACAGTCTAGTCTCTCCTGATAAACCTGCTATCAAATTTTTCAAAGCAAGACATATAAACAACATATAAACAACATATAAACAACATAAGTAAGTTACTTACTAGCAAATTCTAGACGTTTTCTTCATGTTTGAATAGCCCATTTCACGGTTAATTTTTCTCATTTGCATTACAATGTAATCTAACGTGGATGCGAGGCAATTTCGGGCTAAAACTGCGAAATAGCCCGAAATTGCCTCACATTCATGCTATAATTTATTGTAATGCAAATGAGAAAAGCTAACCGTGAAAAGGGCTATTTATCAAGTTATTCCCTGGGGGCAAGGTAGTGGGCCTGCCACCTTACTCCCTAGCACGATTTTAATTGCTATGTTCTTGAAAATGAGAAACAGCACAAGTTAAGAAATGCAAATTTGTGAAGCACACACGGTTGTGCTTGTTTATAGGAAATTTAAGTTAAGTGTCAAGTGGGAATTATGCTGGGGAACTTTATCTCATTTTACAAGACAATCAGGTATTGGAACATTTGCTTCCATAGTTCCTCCAAAATGGAAGGACTCAAAGCCTCCACCAGAAAAGTTAGAGATAGACGTTGGGGGAAATAGTACATTAGTTTGTGATGCACTTGGAGATCCTGCACCAGCATTTACATGGTACAAAGATGGCAACAGGATCATTTCTTCCACGTAAGACTTGCATATACAGTATGCCTACAGTGTCAAGAGAGATTAGAAAACTGTCTAGTTTAAATGTTTTTAAAACTTCATTTCATGGGAAAGATTTTTTCTAATACACCTTGACCCATTGTAACTCTTATCATTCATAATGTAAGTTTTGTATTTTTAACATTATAGTCAGTAGTTCCCTAAAGTATTTTAGTCTAGTTTTAAACACGATTCTTAGGAAGACCATGTGAAGTGATATGATCTCGTGTATAAATAAAGATTGATGATGATGATGATGATGATGATGATGATGTATGCATCACATTCTAGATAAGAACTCGTCTATTCATAAGAATACTTCAATAACACATTCTTGTCAGTGAATAACTAGAAGATATAACATGTATATCCTACAAATACATGTACAATGTCAAGTGAATGTCAAAAAGGGCTCGTCCCAGGTCCCTGTCTTTTGGGATCAGCAGGACAATGCTCTACTTTCAAATATTCATACTTACACTGTACCGGGGTTCGAGACTAACTTTTCAGCTTGCTAGCCCACTGGCTAGTGACAGGTTTGATTTACTAGCCAAAACAGATTTTTCGCTAGCCACATACTCTAATATCCATCACCGCATCAAGTCAAGTAAATGCTAGCCTGTATAGCTTGCATTATGCTTTGAATGAACAACTGGCAAGTACAAAGTTTTTGTGCCCTTGATTCTCACGGAACCGCTCTCTTTCCACTGTTTTATCAGTGTGATGGGTGCCTGTTTGTCTTCCACGTGGGGGTTCATGGCTGGGTTGCCAGGATTTGCATACTATGGGAGCAGTCTCCATCTATGAGCTGGCTGCCAATAATGGAAGCTCCTGGACCTCTCTGTCACCCAACCTTCACTTTGCGAGGCAGTCGTTAAAGAGGGTTTTATAGTAGTGATTGTAAACCAAGCTGGTCGTTTCGGACATGAGAGCTTTGACTGATGCTTAATAGTGACATCATGAGCAGACTTTTCTGCTGGAAGTTTTTCCTTTTTATAAACTACGATTTCTTGTCTACATTACACTTGTAACTAAAACAGTATGATTCACCCCAGTATGCAACGAAAGCGGTGTATTATAGGACAGGGCTAGAGGATTCTTCTTTCACACTAATGAATTATATCCCTTACTTTAGCCTATGGAGCTATAGTCTGAGAAAGAATTAGAGCTTACACAAGGGGCAAGCTGAAAATTGGTTTCCTTTGTACCCTTTGGGGAGAAAAAGGTTTTTGGTCAAGTAAGAATGACTGTCGAGCTACTACATTTACAAGGATACCATGTTCCAGCTTCCTTGTGCCATTAAAACTGATTGTTTTTGGTAACCTGCAAAGGCTAAATTTTCTTTTGTATCATTCTGCAGGCCCCAAGTGCGAATTTCCGGTACTTCAAATAATGAACTGATATTCAAAAATGTGCGATTGGAGGAAGAGAGGGGAGTGTATCAGTGTGTTGCAGCGAACAATCTAGACATGATTGTGTCTTCCACTTGGGTCGATGTGGAAGGTAATTACTAATCTTAAAGGGGATAATGGGTTTCAATAACATCTGTTGCAGATGGGAAAGAGAGATTTTCAAACATCTATGTGATGTCTCAACCTTGTTCATGTAATTGCAGCTCCTGATCATTGACCAACATTACGACGATGATAAGGTTGGTTGGAAATTTTCACCAGCCATTTTAGATGCTTTACATTTAGATCTTTGCGTGAGAAAAGACTAATCTGGTCTCTGTCAAGCTGAAAATTGAATAAATAAGGAAAATAGCGTATACACTGTGGTCTTTTCTATTTTGCTGTGCATGAGTTCAACAGGCGAACTAGCAATTATGACAATTATTAATGGTTTGATGCGAAAGTGTTTGAATTTTTTAGTCATCTTGTCAACATCAGGGCGATTTTTTAACAGTGGAGGAGGTACAAAGCCACAACAACGCATCACAAAAGGAATATCGGTTACGAATAACAAAGGCTAATATGCTGGCAAGAACGCATGGTCCTAACGTGTCGGCAAAAACGCACAGGCCATTTTAACGCATTAGGGGCTTGTTAAGAGCAAATGTCCACAAAAATCAAATATAGTCCGGTAAGACTTGAAAAATTAAATTCGCCCAACTTTTGCATATAAGTAGGCCTTAGTAAAGGTAAAAACACCATGTGTTTTCTTTCCTCAAATATTTCCGTATTTCCGAGAAAAACGACATTTTCGATTTCACGTCCTGGCATCAATTTAGCGAGTCCCAACCGGGCTGAAAATCGATGATTTTCAAATGATTCGCGTGTCGCATTTATTGAGTGCAGGAAAGTTGTAATAAACCAACTTTTTGCATATATATCTCTTTCTCGTCCAAAAAAAGCACAATTACAGGAAAATTGTATTAATCTAATTATTTCGCCGTTAACAAAAGCAGAGTGTTCTCCTCCGTGGAGTTCGACGGTTGGTGAAAAGAATTGACATTTTGACCATGTGCCATATCTCGGAATTCCAAAATATTTTAGATTCTCACTGTATAAAGATAGGTCTCCCAGGTTATGTAAAGTTTAGTTTGGGCAAATGAATAAGCAGTCGTCAAAACATTCAAATCGTACAGAAAAATCGAAATCACGAGAGTAGTTGAATGCGTGACAAAACATTACCGCTGCATCTATAATTAATTAAATCCCTTCAATTCGAAATATCCGGATTACTAAAGCACAATCAACATAAATATGTTCACCTTAGCCCAGATATGATATCTAGACTGTCAAACAACGTTTCGCTCCAGTCATTTCTTCAATGGCGTTCCGCTAAGTTTGTAAGTCGGGAACCTCTGTACCGGGCATCCGTCTGGTAGATTTGAACCACAAAAAGCGATTTTGCGAAGTTCCTATGCAACCTGTACCCTGGTGGCTCATTGTACTGCTCGATAGAATCACTCAACCTACTTTGAAGCAGAAATTGCCAGTAAGTGACGAACGAATACACTGTAAGCCGCCATCAATCGCCGTCTTTCTAATTTGCATATTCCTCGCATAGCCATCTGGCAAAATTCTTTGCACCGGGTAGGGGTGGGGATTTGTGTAAGCTTAGCGTCTGCAAAAAACACAAAAAAAGGATTGTAATCTCAGTACTGATTCTTTAGAATTTCCTTTTTTGTATATTTATTTCATACTATTGACCATGCAATGAAAATGTTGGCTTGTTTACTTTTCCTCAAACCAAATAAAGTAACGAAAGTTCTTTTTCTCACTTTAACTCCGACACGTAAGCAAACATTAATACAAACTACGGAAAGCATGGTGGAAAAAGAGGCTGTGATAATTGCAGACAAACAAGCACCTGTAACACAAAAGCAAAAAAAACAACAGATCACATTGATGAAGAGCTACACTTAGAAATTTTTGAGACTTTGAAGCTTCCCTAATTAATTTTTTTCTTTTGTACAAACGTAGACCAAACAGTCGGTCACTTATTTGTATCGTGCCCCATTCCTAGTTCTTTCTGGTCGGATTTTATTAAATGGTATCATTCTGTTTCTAAAAAGACCCTTAGCCTTTCCAAGAAGGAAATTATTTATGGAGTTCTCACGAATTGGTCTTCTTGTTCAACCCTAAACCACCTAATTCTCATAGGTAAATACTTCCTCTATTGCAAATCATTAGATAGCGTTTAATTTCAGTTCGCAGATTTCTTAAATCTTGTATATGACAAAATTGAAATTGAACGTAACATAGCTTCTATATCAAAGAAACAAAATTCTTTTTTAAAGAAGTGGCCCAGTTTCATAAATTAATGTAAGGAGTCACAGTTTCAATTTGCACCCATGCAAAATTTTAGTTGGGATCCCACCCGGGATCCCACCTGGGATCCCGATATGGGATTTTGGAACGGGATCCCACAAAAAAATTGGAAATACCACAATTTTGCAGTTTCTCAATCATGCACCCGGGATCCCAGGTGGGATCCCATATAAAACTAATGAAATCTCACAATATTGAAGTTTCCCAATCAAGCACCCAGGATCCCGGGCGGGATAATGTGGTATCCTACATGCTAACATCTACCATCCTGGGTGGGATAAACTTGAATCCCAGGTGGGAATTAAACTAGTATCCCAGGGGGGAAATCTGGTATCCCAGGCGGAATAATCTGGCATATCTTAACAAGTTAAGTATTATTCTCTGACTTGGATGCTGTAGTAAAAGAAGTTGATTCTAACATTGCTACTTCAAGGAAGTAAAACCATTATATTTCTCCAACTTATCATACAATCAATCAAGTGTACAGTGAAACATATTTCAAAAAGATTTAAAAAATACAGCAAAAAAACAGTACTGTTTTTCAAAAAATTAAAATCATTGTCTCCAAAAATATATAGCATCAATAATATATGTTATTTATTGGGTTTCTTTTTGTTTAAATTGCGACATTTCTCTGCAATCCTCTGCCTCAAGTTCAAAGGTTCCCTCTTCCAGTTTGCTTCGCTCTGTTCTGCATTCCACCCAAAATGAGAGGCGAGATGAGCTGAGGAACATAAATGTTCAATGGTATCAGTTAGAGTGCCTTAACTATGAAAGGGAATATATTACAGAACTTTAATTATTTGATTGACCAAGTTTCTTTGATACTGGCGAACACTATTTTCAATTAGTCCAGGCAAATATAAGTCACAGCATTACAATTATTGAGGGTAGTTATCATAGCAGAAATAATATCTGTTAAAATAATACCAAAGATGATAACTTACATTGAATAGCACCCAGTATGTTCTTGTCCAGTGGTTTTTTACCATTTTGCCCAGAAATGTTGGACTCGGCTTGTGTTTTTGGATCAACCAAGAAGTTTAAAAGGTTGAAGGCTAGCGATTTTGGTACACCCCCAGCCTGTTCTTCTGCCCTCTTGATTACAGAAAGGGAAGCTGTGACATCAAACTTTCTGTGTCCAATGTAACCTAAAAGATGGATATGTTGTGGAATACATGATTACATTGATGTTGCAACAAGTTTAAATATTACAGTTGAACCCTGTTTAGCCATTAAGGAGACGAAATTCAATTCTAAAAAAGTTAAAGTAAATTTATACATTCATCTATTTATAAACAGATGAAAATGCACTTTGTGACAATATGCGTGACATTATAGTGCAATACTGCTGAGTTAGAGTGCGGGCTCACAAGTAATGTAGTTTTCCTGTGTCGATGTGGTCCACATGGCCGACATTAAAGCTGAGTTGAGTTTGTACCGTTCTTGTCGTTTCTTGAAGTCATAACGATCATCACATGGTGTCAGAAGTGGCGGATAGTTGGATTTGAGTCTTATTTGTGGAATATTTCTCTTGTGGATTCACTGGTTTGTTCAGTTGCTGTTCACGCAAATCGGACCCACGTTGTCAGCAATGGCGGAACGTCAATTTTTCCCGCCACCTGAGCCTTTGCAGCTTTCGATAGGAAATTCCTCACAAAATTGGAAACGATTTAAACAAAAGTGGAGCAACTAGAATTAGCTACTGGGGTAGCTGATAAAGATGATGCAATCCGAGTAGCCACCCTTTTAACTGTGATTGGAGATGAAGCTTTGGATGTTTACAACACCTTCACGTGGGACAACGAAGAGGACAAAGTCAAAATCGACAAAGTTTTGGAACAGTTCAAGAAGTTTTGCGAACCCCGGAAGAACACTATCTATGAAAGGTACTTATTCTTTTCTCGAGGTCAGGAAAGTGGTGAGTCTATTGACAAGTATGCCACGGTCTTACGAAATATGGCTGACAATTGTGAATTTCGAGATTTGAAAGATTCATTGATCCGAGATCGCATTGTCCTGGGAGTTACTGATAATCATGTGAGAGAGCGTCTGTTACGAGTCCCGGACTTGACTCTTGAGAAAGCTTTAGAAATTTCTAGAGCTGCTGAGGCAACCCAAAGTCAGTTAAAGCAAATGCAAAATATTCAGGAAGTCAACGAGTTGAGAAGCAAGAATGAAAGAACCCCAAATGAGAAATTGGAAGGAAAGACACCGGCGAATGGCGGTGAGCACATTGATTGCAAATTCTGTGGTAGGAGGCATGTAAGAGATAGGATGAAGTGTCCTGCATATGGCCAGCGGTGCAACAGATGCGGAAAAATGATCATTTTGCAGTGAAGTGTCTGGCAGGTAAGAGGCTGAGTGAGAAGTCCCGTGCGGACCAGAAGTTGCATTATGTTGATAATTTTGACCAGTGCCCATTTGAAGAGTATACTATTGATGCTGTTACACACAATGCTGCTGAAAATACAAAGTCTTATCCTAAACAATTGTTTACAACTGTGCGTGTAAACAACTCTAAAGATGTGACATTTCAACTTGATTGTGGTGCAACCTGCAACCTCCTTCCTCTGAAGGAATTGTCAAGTATTTTGGAAGATCCCACGGATTTGTATTTGAAGAAAACTTCTGCAACACTCAAGATGTACAATGGATCTACTATGTATCCACTTGGAAAGTGCACTCTCAGATGTACCAAAGGTGAAGTAAGCAATGATGTTGATTTCTTTGTTGTTGATAAGAATGTCAGGCCATTGTTAGGTGCTCAAACATGTCAGGAACTGAACTTTATCAAGGTGATGGTGTCTGACGGTACTTGCCCTGAAACTGTAAGATCTGTTAATGACCATTTGCAAACTTCACCTAGTGTTCTGAGTGAAGAATGGATTTTGAAAGAATACAGTGATGTGTTTGAAGGCTTAGGGTGTATGGATGGGCTGTATCATATGGAAGTTGATGAAACTGTCAGGCCGGTAGTACACCCACCCAGAAAAGTTCCTGTAGCTCTTAGAGACCGTTTAAAAGAAGAACTAGACAAGCTAGTGAAAGAAGGCATCATAACTCCAGTGACAGAGCCTACCAAGTGGGTGTCCAGCGTAGTTCTAGTCAACAAGCCAGAGAAGTTAAGAATCTGTATAGACCCAAAAGACCTTAACAATGCTCTGCTGAGATCCCATTATCCGCTTCCAACAATTGAAGATGTGGCAACCAGGCTGAGCAAGGCCAAGGTTTTCTCAGTTTTAGACACCAAGAACGGATTCTGGCAGGTCAAACTAGACACGGATTCATCGTATCTTACAACCTTCAACACGTCCTTCGGTCGCTTTCGCTGGCTCCGCCTTCCATTTGGTGTAAAGACCGCACCCGAAGAGTATCAGCGTCGAATTCATGAAAGTCTTACAAATCTCAATGGTATCGAAGACATAGTAGATGATATACTCTGCGTGGGTGAAGGTGATACCTATGAAAGTGCAGTTCAGGATCATGATAAGAACTTAATTGCCCTCTTTGAGCGTTGTCGCGAGAAGAACATCAAACTCAATCCAAAGAAGTTGCAGTTAAGAAAGCAAGAAGTACCGTACATTGGCCACTTGCTATCTCCAGATGGTTTGAAGCCTGATCCAAACAAAGTGAAAGCAATTTTGAAGATGCCCACCCCTGCCGATAAACAGTCGTTGCAAAGACTGCTTGGAATGATCACATACCTTGGAAAATTTCTTCCACACCTTTCTGATGTGACAGAACCATTAAGACGACTGCTTGATAGAGATGTGGAATGGCACTGGGATGATGCGCACGAAGCTGCACTAAACCAGGTGAAGCAGTTGATCACAAGAGAACCTGTTCTCAGGTATTTCGACAACACTAAAGAAGTAACGTTGCAGTGTGATGCCTCTGAGTCTGGTCTTGGTGCCATAATCATGCAAGAAGGTCAGCCTGTAGCTTTCAGCTCAAGAGCATTAACGAACACTGAGAAGAATTATGCGCAGATAGAAAAGGAGTTGCTCAGTATCGTTCATGGTTGTCTCCGTTTCGATCAGTATGTGTACGGCAGGGAAATTACTGTCCAAACAGATCACAAGCCCTTGGAGAACATTTTGAAGAGACCACTACTTCAAGCTCCCAGGAGACTTCAACGAATGTTACTCCAGTTACAGAGGTACCACTTGAACGTAGTGTACAAACCAGGAAAGGAACTTTTAATCGCAGATACACTCAGTCGTGCTTATCTTCCCAATGAACCTGCTCCAGAGAAGAACAATTGTGATGTATTTGCAGTACGACAAGAAGAATATTTAATCAAGTGCATGGAAGAAATTGACATGGTTGAGTTCCTGCCAATCACAGCTGAACGTCTTGCCGATCTTCGGGAGAAAACTGAACAGGATGAATCTCTGCAGAAGCTGAAACATGTCATCAAGGTTGGTTGGCCTGATAAGAAAGAAGAAGTACCAACTGAAATCAGGAATTACTTCCACTTTAAAGAAGAACTTACCATTCAAGATGGTATTCTTTTCAAAGGAAATCGAGTGATCGTCCCTGTAGCGCTTAGACCACTGATGGTAAAGAAAGTCCATTCAAGTCACATTGGTATAGAAGGTTGTTTGCGAAAAGCACGTGATGTGCTATTTTGGCCTGGTATGTCAGCTGAAATCAAGGACTCCATTGGCAAATGCGACACATGCAACAGCTACCAGAAGAACCAGCAGAAAGAGCCTCTTATACCTCATGATCCTCCCAAACGCCCCTGGTCGCATGTAGCAGTAGACCTCTTCACTTTCAATAACAAAGAATGGCTCATCATTGTAG
>JAHPZR010006088.1:40000-42500 GCA_019787425.1 Platygyra sinensis
GTTATCGTTAAACAACACAACAACACATGCGTTCTTCCCAAACATCTCTGTTCACCTATTACCTTATTTCATCAAATAAATAAAAAAGAACTCCACTTGCATATTACTCCCATGAAAAAGATCTAACAATTCTCAGTATTGCTTTTTAGCGGAAATTCGCGCCAAATACAATAACATACTGTCTCGGGTAAAAACGTGATACGTTTATCTTGCCAAAAACATGCCATTCTCTGCACATTAGAGCATAGCACATACTCACGCTAAAAAGATATCTCCAAACACGATGTAATATTACTTTGACGTGGTTACGAAAATAACTATCTTGTCTAAAGTTTCAACAAACGCTGAGCTACAACATTAGCCATCAAATCATTTGCCACAACACATTGGATTTCAAAACAAATATCGTACCAGCATTATTTACGCCAAAGTTCAATTCATACCTCTGCGCTTATTGCTTTTAAATTATGGTATTCCTTAGAACATCTTATCAAATTTAATTCAACAGAAGTGCCGTAATGCTGCCGAAGGGGAAAAATGTATTAAGTATGTCAACAGTTACCTAATGAACTGTACGATGAATATGTTTGAAACTTTATCGAGGGAAATCAATTTAAATTGTTATGGGGTATAGTAGGTTGTTTGGTGGGATTTAAAAGATAGTTCGTGCAAAATACAACAACCCTTCTATTCACCGGAATTTCTCCCGGGGCGCGCCGCTTTGATAAAGACTTGATATTTTACACCCTCTAATGCATCAGTCTACCCCTGTGCCCCTCGGAAAGTGAGTGAGGAACTAATATTCCCACATGTTTTAAAACGGATATTAAGAACTAGTTTTCTATATTCCAAGCCACACGTAGTAGAGATATTTACATGGCTACGTTAACAACAACGACTTATACATAAGTTATATTTCCGACTGTAATATGTAACCAAGCTTCTTAAATCTGAAATTGTTTGTAACTGTAAGGCTTTGTCACGCTATGCTTACAGTGCGTTTACTGAAACCGGGGCCACCCAGACAATGAAAACCAATCAGATGGCAGAACTGAAACAATAGATTCCAACATTTTTAAATCCAGCCAATCAAATGTTCGGTACAAAACAATGAAATCCAACTTGTTCTTTGTGATGCTTACGCGACTACGGTGTCGCTTATCAATAAATTGTCATGTTCAAACCGTTAGCACTTTCGCGTGCTTGAATTTTATTGTATCAGGAGCCCATGATTGAATGCTGCAATTTCTAAGGGGCAGTTGGTTGGTTTAGAAAATATATGAAAAGAAAAGCTGCGTAAGAATGTCAGTCGTCAATATATATACCGCCGAGTGTGTGTGTAGGCTGAATATTGTCGCGACTGTTTCAAAGAAACCATTGAAATGGTCTCTGAGAAGGGAAGGTTCCAATGGCGCCGTCGTTTGCTTTTGCTGAGTAATTTTACACGCTGAGGCTTTGATAGTACAACGCAGAAAGAATTTTCGATGAAGATGTTATTTCAATACAGTGATAACCCAGAAAGGAAGCTCAAACTCCGAATTGTACAGCTGCTGAGACAGTGAACGCAATCGTTTTTCCGAGAACTGCGTGGTGAATTTCACGGTAATGACAACCGAAAGCTGTGTATAAATAGAAACACGCACAGACAACAGGAGCGAAACAAAAAACCGTAAAGAAGAATTTTTTTGGCCGTACGTTCACAGTTGAAAACGGTCAATGTAATGAACTTACCACCGTTAAATGTAAAATCTAAAGTAAAGTAACTAAAATTTCTAACGATTTGACAATTTACTGCGCAGACACCGTAGTCGAGAGCATCACTACGAACAAGTTGAGATTTCATTGTTTTGTACCGGGCGTTTGATTGGCCGGATTTGAAAATAAGGCATTTGATTGGCTGGATTTGAAAATGTTTGAATCTATTGTTTCGGTTCTGCCATCTGATTGGTTTTCATTGTCTGGGTGGCCCCGGTTTCAGTAAACGCACTGTAACATTGCAACACTTTCCTAAAACAAGGCCAAGTGTATCCCTAACAAATATTCCCTGCCTTGCAGGCATAAACGAGGAAAGGGTAGCATGAAAGGCCAAAAATGTAAAGAAAAAGACAAGAGACACTAACCTATAGTGAGAAACAGACTGTTCCAATAAGCAATAAACTTTAATCTCCTTCACCCGCAAAAATTCCATTCATTCGCCTTTGCATTGTTTCCTCCTCCAGGTAACATTTTACCAGGCATTTTTTCGGTCGTGACATCGTCGCCTTTTCCATATTGCCAAAGCTAATGTTCCTTAGCTTGATAATTTTCAATTATAGCACTCCACGAAAGGTCTCCTCGTTAAAATTGAACGAAAGCCCATCCTCATGCTGCGATACGCTATGCTGCCGCACGTCGTTCTAGTCTTTCCATGTCCATTTGTCGCAGCTACTGCTGCTTAGCTTCACAAATTTCAATTTTACAACTCCACGAATTGAACCAAAAACCATCTTCGTGCCGCGTT
>JAHPZR010006088.1:47500-53437 GCA_019787425.1 Platygyra sinensis
TAGAAGTACATGTAGTAGCAGTAGTAGCAGTAGCAGAAGCAGTAGTAGTATTAGTAGTACATGTAGTAGCGGTAGTAGCAGCAGCAGTAGTAGTACTACTAGTACATGTAGTAGCAGTAGCAGTAGCAGTAGAAGTATTTGTAGCAGTAGTACATGTAGTAACAGTAGCAAAAGCAGTAGCAGTAGTAGTACTAGTAGCACATGTAGTAGCAGTAACAGTAGCAGCAGAAGTTGTGGCAGTTATGCAAAAAATCTTAAGTTTATATACAGTACCACTCAGAACTAAGCGACCATTAAAATGTATGTTCTTAATTAAGAGCAAATCCCCACAAGAATCAAACAAAATCAAATTTCTTCGGCAAGGCTTGAAAACTCTATTTCTCTCCCCTTTTGCATATAGCTAGCCCCTAGCAAGAATATCAACAGCCTGTGTTTTTTTTTAGTCGAAATAGTTTTGTCTTTCTGAGAAAAACAACTGTTTCGATTTACCCTCCAGACTCAGTTTAGCGAGTCCCAACTGGATTGAAAATCAACCATTTTCATTCCATTCGCATGTCGCAAATCAAGCGCAGAAAAATTGTAATGCAACCAACTTATTGCATAACTTTTCCTTGCCAACACCCACAATTTCAAGAATACTGGATTAATCTAATTATTTCGTGGTGAATAAAACCAGAGTGTTCTCCAAAATTAACTTCGTCAGTCGGTGCGAAGAATTATTATTTTGACCATGTGCCATATCACCGAATTTCATAAGATTAAGGATTTTAATTAAGGAAGGGTAGGTATTTCAAAATATGTAAAGTTTAGTTTGGGCAAATGATTTGGCAGTCATCAAAAAATTATTCAAAATCGCTTACTCTAGACACAAAATCATGCCAGCAGTGTTGAGTGCATGACCAAGAGTATATTATCATTGTATCTGCAATCTACATACCAATATCACTTTGGTTCGAAACGTCAGCGTTACAAAGGTATAAATATGATAAACATGCTTACCCTCTTCGATTTGTAACATCCTGAATTTGGCAAACTGTTTCTTTCCCTGTATATTTTCAGCCGCGTTTTCGGCAAGGCCCACATCAGAATTTGAAGAAAAACAATAACTGCCAAGTGCATACAATGTATGTACTCATTGTATTTATCACAATCTCTGCTATTTGTGTCCTTTGATTTAGCAAGTAGTAAACCGCTAAAGCGTTATTCAATATGCGAGTTTCAAGTTTCCATTTTGAAGACATTTGAAAGTTCTCGCTGTTGTTGATTTCGACGTGTAATTTGCATATTTATACCCGAGGCAAGCGCGCACAACACCATTTGCACATAGGGACGAGGATGGGGATTTCTGCGGACTACAGAACGGGAAGTGCCCTCATCAGGTAAGAAAAAAATTTTGCCAGATGGTCATGCGAGGAATATGCAAATTAGAAAGATGGCGATCTATGGCGGCTTACAGTGTATTCGTTCGTCACATACTGGCAATTTCTGCTTCAAAGTAGGTTGAGTGATTCTATCGAGCAGTACAATGAGCCACCAAGGTACAGGTTGCATAGGAACTTCCCAAAATCGCTTTTTGTGGTTCAAATCTACCAGACAGATGCCCGGTACAGAGGTTCCCAACTTACAAACTTAGCGGAACGTCATTGAAGAAATGACTGGTGCAAAACGTTGTTTGACAGTCAAGATATCATATCTGGGCTAAGGTGAACATATTTATGTTGATTGTGCTTTAGTAATCTGGATATTTCGAATTGAAGGGATTTAATTAATTATAAATGCAGCGGTAATGTTTTGTCACGCATTCGACTACTCTCGTGATTTCGATTTTTCTGTACGATTGAATAATGGTTTGACGATTGCTTATTCATTTGCCCAAACTAAACTTTACATAACCTGGAAGACCTATCCTTATACAGTGAGAATCTAAAATATATTGGAATTCCGAGATATGGCACATGGTCAAAATGTCAATTCTTTTCACCAACCGTCGAACTCCACGGCGGAGAACACTCTGCTATTGTTAACCGCGAAATAATTAGATTAATACAATTTTCCTGTAATTGTGCTTTTTTGGACGAGAAAGAGATATGCAAAAAGTTGGTTTATTACAACTTTCCTGCACTCAAGAAATGCGACACGCGAATCATTTGAAAATCATTGATTTTCAGCCCGGTTGGGACTCGCTAAATTGATGCCAGGACGTGAAATCGAAAATGTCGTTTTTCTCGGAAATACCGAAATATTTGAGGAAAGAAAACACATGGCGTTTTTACCTTTACTGAGGCCTACTTATATGCAAAAGTTGGGCGAATTTAATTTTTTAAGTCTTACCGCACTATCTTTGATTTTTGTGGACATTTGCTCTTAACAAGCCCCTAATGCGTTAAAATGGCCCGTGCGTTTTTGCCGACACGTTAGGACCATGCGTTCTTGCCAGCATATTAGCGGAGCTCCGGTGGCCCGAAGGGCCACCAAGCGGAGCCCCATACCCATATAGGGAAATAAGGGAAACCCATGAATTGATTTTTTTCATATTGTCGTGGCCAGCAGTAGTTCTCGTGGGCGCGTACGCACGACGACGACGGTGGTGGTGGAGTCGCGCAAGATGGCAGCTGTACTCCAAAATAGGTTGACCGAGACATATAGCCTTAGTTTACCATGTACTTTTTTGATATATGACATCATGTTATAATCAATTGACACCTGTCAAATTAAGTTATCTGCTGACCAGTATCACGTGACCATATCACGGGCTCAAGCTTATAGCTCATCGAGGTCATGTGTTTTATTAAAGTTGACCGCTGACTAAGTGCTGGTTTTCGATTGGATCACGGGCTCATGTCAGGTTTACTTGTTGAAAACAGAGCCGGGTTTTTCGGAAGCCTGTTAAATCTATTCCAGGTTTAAAAGTAAACCCCATTATAACTGTTTCTTTTCTGCAAATGTTTTTGTGTATTGGTTTTGTGATTATTAAAATCAAAATAGAAAGCCAAACAAAACCCCACCGCAAAGTAAAAAAACTCAAATCAAAAATTAATTAATTCAACCTTATCCTGGGTTAGCCTAATCGGGCTACAGGAGCTCCACTTTTAGGGTGACCTAAATCTATATATTAGCCTTTGTTATTCATAACCAATATTCCTTTTGTGATGCATTGTTGTGGCTTTGTACCTCCTCCACTGTTTAAAAATCACCCTGATGTTGACAAGATGACTAAAAAATTCAAACACTTTCGCATCAAACCATTAATAATTGTCATAATTGCTAGTTCGCCTGTTGAACTCGTGCACAGCAAAATAGAAAAGACCACAGTGTATTACGCTATTTTCCTTATTTATTCAATTTTCAGCTTGACAGAGATCAGATTAGTCTTTTCTCACGCAAAGATCTAAATGTAAAGCATCTAAAATGGCTGGTGAAAATTTCAGGGATTTTTAAAGTGAAAAGAGGCTGCCAGTTGAGACAACAGCCAAGAAGTCAATGTAACAGGTATCAAAGAATGGAAAAGCAAAAAAATACCAAAAAGCGAACAAACTGTAACTTTTTAAGGCATTTTCTATGACAAAAGCAATAAGCAATAGAAAACTATTTTGTTTCAAACCAACTTTATCATCACTGTAATGTTGGTCAATGATCAGGAGCTGCAATTACATGAACAAGGTTGAGACATCACATAGATGTTTGAAAATCTCTTCTTCCCATCTGCAACAGATATTATTGAAACCCATGATCCCCTTTAAGATTAGTAATTACCTTCCACATCGACCCAAGTGGAAGACACAATCATGTCTAGATTGTTCGCTGCAACACACTGATACACTCCCCTCTCTTCCTCCAATCGCACATTTTTGAATATCAGTTCATTATTCGAAGTACCGAAAATTCGCACTTGGGGCCTGCAGAATGATACAAAAGAAAATTTAGGCTTTGTAGGTTACCAAAAACAATCAGTTTTACTGGCACAAGGAAGCTGGAACATGGTATCCTTGTAAATGCAGTAGCTCGACAGTCATTCTTACGAGACCAAAAACCTTTTTCTCCCCAAAGGGTACAAAGAAAACCAATTTCCAGCTTGCCCCTTGTGTAAGCTCTAATTCTTTCTCAGACTATAGTTCCATATTCGAATAAGATTACATTTAGTTTAACATCTAAGGATAAAAATGAGCGAAAAAAGTCTAACACAACGTTTCGATGACTCCATGTCATCATTGTCAAGTGAAAAGAGAATAAAAAATTTCACAACTTAATATAGCGTGCGAGGTGATAGAACATAAAATATGCATGTAAAAAGTGACAAATTTAGATAAGTGACAAATTTAAATAAATAGTTTTGCACATATGGAGTCTGATTGTGTGCTCCATAGGCTAAAGTAAGGGATATAATTCATTAGCGTGAAAGAAGAATCCTCTAGCCCTGTCCTATAATACACCGCTTTCTTTGCATACTGGGGTGAATTATACTGTTCTAGTTACAAGTGTAATGTAGACAAGAAATCGTAGTATATAAAAAGGAAAAACTTCCAGCAGAAAAGTCTGCTCATGATGTCACTATTAAGCATCAGTCAAAGCTCTCATGTCTGAAACGACCAGCTTGGTTTACAATCACTACTATAAAACCCTCTTTAACAACTGCCTCGCAAAGTGGAGGTTGGGTGACAGAGAGATCCAGGAGCTTCCATTATTGGCAGCCAGCTCATAGCCCGGAGGGGTACTCCCTTATAAGGGCTTAATGGGGACGTGCGGCCAGCCAGGGTATGTTTTTCGGGATTTTTGTCTTAAACATGCTATCGAATTTGTCATGTTTTGTCTTAATCAGGGTATCGATTTATCAATTTTTGTCTTAAATGGGATATCTTTTCTTGGACGATAAACAGCAAAACTTTTACTTGTAAGCTCTTGTATAAAAATTAATATTGACTTCCGTTGACTTTGGCATTGATGCCAGGCACATGAAATTTCCATTGATTACACAACAAGAAAGCCACACAATTTGTAACCGCAACTTTTAATCTATGTCTTAAACAGGGTATCAAAAATCGGAATTCTGTCTTAAACAGGGTAGGAAAATCAGTGATGTTTGTCTTAAACAGGGTCAGGGTATGAGGGGCCGGGCCGCACCTCCCCACCCAAGAATGTATCGAGTACCACCCCCCGGGGCTCATAGATGGAGACTGCTCCCATAGTATGCAAATACTGGCAACCCAGCCATGAACCCCTACGTGGAAGACAAACAGGCACCCATCACACTGATAAAACAGTGGAAAGAGAGCGGTTCTATGAGAATCAAGGGTTCAAAAACTTTGTACTTGCCAGTTGTTTATTCAAAGCATAATGCAAGCTATATGGTGGCTAGCATTTATTTGACTTGATGCGGTGATGGATATTAGAGTATGTGGCTCGTGAAAAATCTGTTTTGGCTAGTAAATCAAACCTGCCACTAGCCAGTGGGCTAGCAAGCTGAAAAGTTAGTCTCGAGCCCTGGTACAGTGTAGGTATGAATATTTGAAAGTAGAGCATTGTCCTGCTGATCCCCAAAGACAGGGACCTGGGACGAGCCCTTTTTGACATTCACTTGACATTGTACATGTATTTGTAGGATATACATGTTATATCTTCTAGTTATTCACTGACAAGAATGTGTTATTGAAGTATTCTTACGAATAGATGAGTTCTTATCTAGAATGTGATGCATACACTGTACATACTGTATATGCAAGTCTTACGTGGAAGAAATGATCCTGTTGCCATCTTTGTACCATGTGAATGTTGGTGCAGGATCTCCAACTGCATCACAAACTAATGTACTATTTCCCCCAATGTCTATCTCTAACTTTTCTGGTGGAGGCTTTGAGTCCTTCCATTTGGGAGGAACTATGGAAGCAAATGTTCCAATACCTGATTGTCTTGTAAAATGAGATAAAGTTCCCCAGTATAATT
>JAHPZR010006090.1:0-12500 GCA_019787425.1 Platygyra sinensis
GAGTTTTGAAAAAAAATAAACGCCATCGCCGGTTCGAATTAAGTTTTGAAAATTCACGGCTTTATGTGCATATCATTAAGACATGATTGTTTGTTTCCACTTGGTTGCGTTTATTGTCAATGAACACTTTACGCCTGAATGGCAGAGGCACGTACGGGATATTACACATGAATTGGTTGAGTGCATGGTGTAGGATAAGCATTTGCCAAGCACTCACAAATCAGCGGCGCGCATTTCTCCATGAAGCCGGGGTACCGTTTGACAATGTGCACGTCGTAACGAAAAACCTTCCAGTAAAAGAACCCCACCATGACAAAACCCTCACCTCCGTCAATATTGCTCAAATCAGAAGCAAATAGCTGTGAGTGGACAACACGACATTCTTCACCGTCAACAGCATCGCCCATCATTTTATCAAACTCTTCAGCAAGAGCTGCGCCATAATCAATTATGCCCTCGCTCGATTTTCTTCGAAATACACCAGAAATGCCCCAAGCTATCTCGCGCCCCCAATCATAATCAAAGTGGTAGCATGTGTCGAAAGCCCCCCACATAGAAAACTCTGCCTTTGAACACTTGCGGGCAACCATCTCGCAAAACAGGCCGATATTCGCAAACGGCGAGATGTCAAGGCCCGCCCACACTTGCGGTAAATAGTGCCGCGGTACGAAGCCTTTTGGATGGCGCCGATGCGGGCACTTAAACTCAAATAATGCCGCCATCGGTACGCGTAAACCGGGTTCAAACTTCCACGCTGCACGCTCGCGCAAAAGTACCCAATGTTTTTTTTGTTTTACAAAATCGACAACTCCATAGCCGTCTGGACTTACAACATGCTTTTCATGCAGTGGAGAGCCTTCAGGGGGCATCACGCAGATGTTGGTTCCATGAATCTTTGTCATAAATTCGTGCTCGGCGTACTTAACGGCTATGTCTTCAAAAATCGTTCCCCACCAACACGCCGGCGTCGAAAAAGACGAAGAATAAATCCGGCTTTTTTTCAAAGCCACACTTTCAAAGTTTCCGTATGGGCTCATGCCAACGAGTGCCGCCAACTCTGACGCACCGCAACTGATCTTCGCATAGAAATCCATGCCGGTGTTCGCTGTAAAGGGTTTCCGCCATGTTTCTTAACAAATTCGAGAATCTGTTTTTCTTTTTCGCTGCGCATTTTAATACTGATGCCGCATTTCTTCAATATAAAATAATTCTGTCACAAAATAACAACCGATTTTTTTCGCCGTTTTTTAGCCTTACAGACATGTATAAGGGGGCGTTCTGTGGCAGATTTTTTTACCTCCCCTCTGGCGAGTTTGGGAGCCAGAGGGGCGAAAAAAAAAATCTGCCACAGAACCCCCCTTATACATGTGTGTCCCTGTGTAACTCGTCAGCTTTGTGGCCACGTAGCCACTATTTTCAGAGGTGCATGGAAAATGCAGTGTAGTAGTCTTGACTTGAGTGCTTTTGAATTCTGAACAAAGAAATCAGTATAAGCTTCAAACTGTATGACACAAAGAAACCCTTGGATTTTAGCAAATACAATAAATCATGAACAGAAACAAGATGTTTCAGCTGGTCTTTAATCTAGTGTGGGCTCTTCCCTTGGATACTGGGCAAAACGTCTTGGTGATTTTCATCAAGACTGTAAATACGGAAGGTTAATGTTGGTGAGTCATAATTTGTATTTTGGTGCTTATGTTGTTTAAATTGCCATTTGCTTCTTCTTGCTTCTGTGAACAGTTACATTTAATGTCGCTGCTTTTTATAATTCTGGGCCTTTGACCTGGCTTTATATTTATTTCATATGGCGCATTTGCAATTTCATAAATCCCATTGCTCAATGGCTAAATGAGGCTCTCATGTCTCCTATTTTATAGCTATTTTCAACCCTGTTATAAGGCCATTGTAAGGCTATTTTAACCCTGTTTTATGTCTATTTTAAAGCTATTTTAGGTCTGTTTCATGTTTAATTTAAAGCTATTTTAAGCCTGTTTTATAACTAATTTAAAGCTATTTTAACCCTGTTTTATGTCTATTTTAAAGCTATTTTAGGTCTGTTTCATGTTTATTTTAAAGCTATTTTAACCATGTTTTATGACTATTTTAAGGCTATTTTCAGCCTATCGGTATTTTATTTCCAACTTGTTTCATTCACGCTATTTCAATACTATTTCCTCATCAATTTTATGCCTATTTTAAAGCTATTTTTAAGCTTATGTACGTAAGTTTTGGTCAATGCTCTGGACTATTTTTTGGGTATTTTTTGTTTCAAAATAATAGGTTTAAAATAGGTAAAAAACTGCTTTAAAATAGTCCGGGAAAATAGTGAAAAAATACAAAAGTGATAGGAATAAAATAGCATATAAAATAGGAATAAAATAGATATAAAATAGGCATTATTTTCGTAAGGGGAACTAGCTTTTTGTCTTCCAGATTTACATGTAATGTTTGCTTTCAAACAGGTCAAAAATCATTTAATCATACAGATCTCCGTGTTCTTTTATAGATGGTTTTTATTGGTGCACCACATATGTGCACCAACATTGTGTTTTCATACTGGCCTCTGCACGTAAATTTCTGCAAAACATTTCGATGAATACCCAAAGTTTGGGGAAATGCACAGGCCTAAGACTTGGAGAAGTATCTTGTTTGTTGAGATGTATCTTCTAAAACATCACAATTTCTTGACTTTTTCCACTGGATGGTTTTCGATTTATTTTATTATTATTATTATTATTATTATTTTATTATTATTATTATTATTATTATTATTATTATTATTATGATATTATTATTATTATTATTATTATTACTATTATTATTATTATTATTATTATTATTTTTATTGCGTGTCAGTGAAAACGATCTACTTCATTATTAGAGTCCAAGGCATTGCGTATCCCACAGCACCCACTCTGGACAATGTGACATGAACTTTGAAAACTGCCACCATAATGTGAGAAGCATATAATACATGTAGTAGTTTGAAATGCCTGGTCAGGACAGAGGTTTGAAATGAAAAGTGTCCAGCTATGTAAGAAACATTTCTTAGAACTGTAAGAGGAGATCATCTTTGTTACTAACTAGAGTCTCGCTCACCTTCCAACTGCAAGACAATAGAGAGTCTTGTTTCTGCCTTCAACAGCGGTTTCATCAGCTTTTGGAGTTACTTCCCAAGAAGGGGATTTTGGGGTACCAGGATCAACCGACCCTTAATAAAATGATATGAAATTCATTGCATCATACAACAACATTTTAACATGTACATGTACAGTACTACATGAAAGTATTGACCCATTTCCCTTCTTCTTGCCCTGGGGCCTCCACACGTCATAACACGGTATTCCCACACTCAATCTCGTCTTTACTTAGGTTAATCCGAGAAGAGTATTCGTCCTGCCACAGCAGTGTTTGGACGAGGTATTACCTTGGTAATAAAGACACGTCCAGTTTAAATAGCATTTGTTTCCTGTTTCTTCGCGACAAACTGTGCTTGAATGCTTAGTCTTGAATCTCTGCATTTTCATCACGGAGAAGCATTGGATAGCGCCGATCATTGCTGTCAGACACAAGATTGATAACAGAGGAAATTTGGTCTCGACATTGTATCATTCACCAAAAATTTATGTAACTTGGTAAAATAATTATAGTGGTATAGCTGTCTCAGGTCTTTACCGCTGTGTTGGACATTCCCTTTTGCCAAGTAGAACGCGACAGATGGTACAATTCCATCCACGGATATTTGTTATTTGCCCTATTTGATTTCATGTCCACGCATCACGCTGCAAGCCGGTTTGTAATTCGCGAAATTACTTGGCAACAACCAATGAAATTCGCCTGGTCCCACAGTATATTTACCGTCAATTAATTATGGGCCAAATCACTAACAAAAGAAGTAATGTGTCTTAGCCAGCTTGGAAAGTAAACGACTTTCGTATGTGGTTGCAATAAGGCTTGTTAACCTATCTCAAATATTTGACTTGTTACAATTTTGATCAAAATGTTGGAAAAAGCTCACCGGCTCCGATCCATGAAAGGTTAAATGCTATGCCTGTTTTTTTTCCTTTTGACACAAAATTCCAAAAAGCTGACAAAAAACAAGCCGCCATTTTCGTATTGCATCACTTGGGGGTTTTTTAAGTAAGAATCAGTAATCTACACATTATTAGGCACATGTACAAATTCTTTTTAATTTTAACCACCCGCTTCATTTATCTGTATAGATCTACAGATGTTACAATCATACCCGAACTAGATTTGCACTGATCCCGACAAAGAATTAGCATTTTTTTGGAGCCGCGATCGCTCTTTATTCCTGACGGCATTCAGCACATGTAATATTCCTTTAGGCCAAGATTTCTACATTTGCCTTTATACACTTGATCCAAAGGATAATCAACACCTTTCACCAGGTAAGTAGGTTTTCTTTTACATCTCGTGTGACCTTCGCACAAAACAATCAAATTCGAAAGATGCTACTTGTTTGATTTCCACTGATTCCCGACCTCCGATGATTCAAGTCATGAAGTTGCGTTGCTACTTTTAATGCATTGATTTTCAAGTTAAAAAAATACTAGACCACAAACAGCTGTAACATTTTTGCTTGAAACTAGTAACGTTTAGTGCGTGTAGACGTACTTTAATTAGTGCCAATATTTGCATTGATTATGGCAGAAGTAGATTCCATCCAGTTGCCGTCTAAACCAAGTGGCCTTCAAAACTCTGCGAACCCTATTAAAACGGCTATGTATAGTGTAGTCATAGTTCGTAAATGGGCTTACCTAAATCAGCACATGCATATTTCCCAGGAGCGAAAAAACAAACTACAGGATAGGCCTTTACATGTAAACCATTTGACTTTTTATGGAGCATGCTTATTGATTCCGGATCATGATGGATTTTACATGCAACATTGATGAAAAAACAACCACTCTACTCAATACACATGCATTACTTTCCCAAGGTATTACCTCGTCTGTTTTGCCTTGGTATTTTATTCAATTGCCGTCATACTTGTCTTTACTGAGTGCTACATATTTTCACCCCTTGTAAATGCGAGGTGGGAGCACACAGTAAAGACAAGGTTTTGCCGCAACCTGATGGGTCCATACCTCCAGGCGGTACTGTTCAAGTATATTGCTAGTTAAACTCCTTTTACATGTCAATTGTATAACCAATATTGAACCACTAATATGTATCAAATGCGTGGTTGTGATGCTTGTCAATCAAAGGGTTACTCCCAACGTTAAACTTGCCAGTACTCATACCCATAGAGAGGCGCTGTAAGAATTAAGTGTCTTGTCCAAGAACACAACTCTGTCCTCCTGGTCAAGCTTGAACCCAGACTGCTCAGTCTAGAGTTGAAAGCAGTAATCATGAGGCCATCACACCTCCACATGTTTATTACATTCATATATTAATGCCTTTTAATGATGTCATAACAGATATAATCCAACTCTTTAATTCCCAGGATCAGTAGGGTATTATGGAAACGTAAGCAGTATAGTATTCAGCGTTTTCTTTAAGTTTTTAAGTAGCTGAAGTTTTGTGAAAAGTAGACAGTTGTGGGACTTGAGAAACATCATCTCCTCGACATATCTTGACTTGTGAAGCAATGAAAGTAGCCAGCGAAACCTGGCAAAGACGTTGGCAAACTTCCCCGGCTGCCGGCCCTTAAATACAACCCTGAGTATTAGTCCACCACAGGGGCAAGATTGTGGCTAAGTGCTAGCTGCTTGCAAAATTTAGTGGCTGAGAAAAAGGTGTTTAGCAGGCAAGGCCCTTGGTAAAAGGTAACAAGCGGTTTTTAGATAACACACAAAATCATCCAATATTGAGCCATTCTGTCTTTAGAAATGAAAAGGTATGGATAAATTCTTGACTAACTTGAGTATTCCCAAGAACATAAATAACACACAAAGACCTCTGCTAAAGCTTTAACCTGGCCACTTGTTCCAGAGTTCAGCTCATTGCGTATCCCACAGCACCCAAATGTCATAATTTTCTTGTCCCAGAGCCCACGCTCCATTTGGTCAGCACCAAGAATCGCAACCTCTGGGAAGGTCCAACATCAGAAGTCTGTGATTCAGGGACTTTCCTTAACTCTTTGCATGCTCAGAGTCAGGTCTGAGAAATCTGATTGGCTGACAGTTCGAAATGAATTCTCTGCGCATGCTCAAAAAAATTGCACCTGGCCAGAGGTCGTGTCTCTTGTTGCTGACCTAAAGGAGCACAGCCTCTGGAGACGAGAGCCAAGCCAATGCTAAGTGTTACGGAGTACGTTGTTACCTGGTAATATCTCTAGTGTTACTGGGCCCGATCTGTACATAGTGTTTGCACCAGTCATTGTACAGCTAATGCCTTTTAGTTGTTTAATCAAGTTGATGTCTTTTTCAGTGACAAACATGATAAACAGTGTACCATCAGGCAAGATGGCTATACGGAGAGTTCTTTCAAATCCAATATTGTCTGCACCAGTCCAAGTGAAGACAGCTCCAGGGCTAACCCATGTGCAGGACATGGAATCCGTTGAGGCTGGCCAAGATGAACAGTCATTGTTATAGGTCTTATATCCTTAAAAGATCTAATATCTGGAAATAAGAGATCAAAGAATTAGCTCAGGACTGTCTTATAAATCCACCAGCTCCAAAAAGAAAGATAACCGGTATTCTCACACACCTCTGGGAGCCACTGTCAAGCTGACCGCCATCATCGTCAAGCTGACTGCCACCAACTGACTTTTTTATTTCTCAAACCAATACAGCCTAACATTACATGTATACGCAATGTAGGCAAAATATAGTAATATTACACTGTAAATAACAGTTATAAGCTTAGTAAGACTCTATGCTGACCATCTTAATTAATAAAGAATATCTAACCAACAGAGTGTGCACTGTATGTTATCAACTCAAACCAAGGGTTGGGTAGGAACTGAGGCTCCAAAATATACGTCAGCAATGGCGGACAGTGATAAAGCAATTGCCGGATTTCATACCGTGGGGGCCTGGGTACAATCGGTGTATTATGGGATTAACAACACAAGACCCATATATTCAGAAAGAGCACATCGAGCTTTACAAAATCCTTAAGTTTCGTGTAAATTGCGCCAATATTGAACAAGATACAGCCATTCAAAAACGTAAAAATTTAGTAACAAATGTATGGATTGCCGGACACTTGTCCGGAAATCCATACATTTTCCGGACAAGTGTCCGGCAATCCATACATTTGTTACTAAATTTTTACGTTTTTGAATGGCTGTATCTTGTTCAATATTGGCGCAATTTACACGAAACTTAAGGATTTTGTAAAGCTCGATGTGCTCTTTCTGAATATATGGGTCTTGCGTTGTTAATCCCATAATACACCAATTGTACCCAGGCCCCCGACGTATGAAATCCGGCAATTGACAAACAACACTGAGCAGGTGACTCATAAAACAAACCCTAGGGCCCAGGCCCCAGAGGTGTGTGAGAAAACATTTTTCACTTATTTGGTTTCTCAGCCAGTGGAAAATACAACTTATTTAAAACTGGATCATTGTTCAATGCAACAGTTTTCATATGCCTAACTATCATGGTATATTTAGCAATAATTAAATGAGGCTGAATAGGATAAGAAGAATTCTGCAGATCAAGGAGGTTGTTATCCACAGAGGCCGAAGGCCGAGGTGGATAACACCCTCCAAGGTCTGTAGAATTCTTCATATCCTACGAAAGCCGAATTCAATAATTGCTTTATTATTCATTCAAAATATTTCCCCGTTCTTAAAGGAGTTTCGCCATTTCCTCCTTGTTTTCCTGCTCACCAAAAATAACACAATTTTGTGGCCCCAGGTTTTCTCAGTCAGTGGTTCAATAATCTACAGCAGGCTGCACTTTTGACGTCACTTTGACATCATCGGTTCAATAACCATGTTGTTACGGACAACTGGCTCCATTTCCAGTGGCAACTTGTTGGCCTATGATTGGCAGCAACGTGCACAAAATTGTAGGCGACATTACAGGTGACAGAGGGCTGTTGATACTGTTACCAACAGAAACAAACCATAATTTTAAAGCCAAAACTTTGGCATCCAGCTTCCTTTGTGCCTTTAAGTTTTTGGCCTTACAGAACCCCACCCCCCCCCCCTCCCCCAGGAAATTCCAATCCCTTCTGTGGGGGTAGTATGGATATTTTCTGGAACTGCATAATAACAAAGTAAAATGCAAGCTCTTACATGTTACTAAAACTTGAACCTTTCTGCTAAACGTATTTTTCATAGTGACTGAATCTTTCACAAAGCACTGATAATTTCCGCTCTGGTTTGGAAGAAGGTACTCTCCAATGAGAGAACCATCACCCTGAACTTTATATTTGTACTGTACCACAACCAGGGAAAATGTCTGTTCCATTGTGTTGCCATGTCCATTTCAGATTTTTGCCTGTAGCCTCACAGGGGAGCTTAAAGCCATCATTGTTCTCTTCATTATATTCCTTGCCTCCCTTCACCTCATCTCTGTTAAGTAAATTACCCTGTAAAAAATTGGTGATCTGTGGAGGGGGTGTTTGGTCTTGCCCTGTAAATGTAAATGTACACAAACTAATTGTGAAGATCGCAATCAGTACAGTTAAGCTTTTTGCCTTCTTAAATAACTGCGAAGAAAGATGTAAATAACAAGACTAAAAAAACAGTTTAACCTCCTAAATGCAGACACCAAATTCACATAATATGGAGGTGAAGTAAATTATTGATCCCACACATCTGTTGAAATGGCTTGATTTTATTTTCAGACCATTGCGCACAATGTTGATTTCAGCCACGGATTAAAAAGTGATCATGTCATGACAAACATGTTTTGACTACAGTTTGTTGCAAATTAAGTATTACATTTAAAGCAAGTTTGTCTATGCAATGCATTTTGAATCATCCTAATTCTGACTCAGTGAATAAAAGTGTCTGATACAATAGATATCAAATATATTGGGTTTTTTTTAAAATTGTATTATTGCTTTACTTACTCCACTTACAATGTGATACTTACACTACCTACATTACACATTACATACATTAATCACTACTTATATTGCAATACTTCTAATTTTTTTTTTTTGGCACTCACACACACACACACTAACATGCATGTACCCGTAAAATGCACTCATTTACCTTTGGAGGCCTTACATTAGAATAGCTCTTTCTTTAAACTAGTTCAGATAATTGTCCCAAGAGATTGAAGATTATTTCATAAATTTGCTGTTGTTGTTCTCCCCACACCTTAAAAAGGAAAAAGAATATCTGAAATTGTTTTCATGTATAAAGGCTCCCCACTTTACATTGAATTTCTCTAAATTTCCATTTTGAAGAGCATAGCGTCTCTCCACTTCTAAGCAGGTTACAAAGTTCGGTATGCAAAGAGCTGGTGATGGAAAAAGGCGCATCGATTTGGACCAGTGGATGTGATATCTGCAGATAAGGAGAAAGTGGTGGGACAAAATATTTGAGGCGTTATCAACAAAACCTAGACAGGATTGAAAAGAGAAAACATCGTTCGGAAAACATGGCCTTTTGCTCATCCACTGTTTAATTTCATTCCAAAAAGGTTGAACAAAAATACATTCCCAGAACAAATGTAAAATAGTTTCCGAGTGTTTTTTACAGAAACTGCAAAGGTTATCAGCGGTGATACCAATTTTGAATAAATAACTGTTTGTAGCTATTCTTATATGAAGGAATTTAAACTGAAAGGTTCGCAATTTCGAGTCGCGGGTGCACAAGAAAGCCAAACTGTATGAGCTACACCAATCTATATAGTCCACGGATTGAGAGTTGCAATCTGAGAGCCATTTGCTTTGACTTTTATGTGGAATAGCAGCTATTTGCTTGATAAGCATTTTAAAGGTTACCTTACAAAACTCCGTTGAAGCCAGCAGATTACTTAAATCTTCTACAGTGTTTGTTACTGCCTGAGTGCAGGCACAAATTGGTTTCATTTGGGAGACTGCACTTACAACACTTTGGTACTGGGGGAAATTAGTTTTGACAGAAAATTTCTCCTTAAGGACGTTCGCGCCCATTGCTACTGCGCATCTCTAGTGCACACGCTATTCATTGGTCACGCGCGTGCCACGTCATTTTCAAGCGCGCGCACCGAGTCGAAAACTCAACAAAATATAGAGCTGATGACCTTTGCATTAACTTTGTGTGCGAATATTTTTGTTGGATGCTCGGTGACCCCTACTTTTTTTCGGCAGATCACTTCCTTTTCTGAATTTTTTCCATTATACTAAAAAACGAAAAAAATCTGTACGTGGGAAGTTTTAAATATTTCTCATATACTATTCAAATAGGGTTGAATTGGTACATGGATACAGGTGTGCGTCACTTAGAAATTGTATTTTTTTAAGGCTAATTCTAGCTGATTCAATGGCATATGTAGCAAAGATCTATCAAATAGGCCTATATATGCTGTGTTAAACACACATAACTTAGATATGATTCTTCAACTTAAGTATAAGCCGATAGTAATGAATCCGGCCAGAATCGCCTCAGTGGCTGGAAATCCTAGAAATGCTATGATCTGTGATGCGCCTTATCTTCAAAATGAGATCGGTGACCCCCGATTTTTTTTACGTTTTTCATCTAATCTTATCATTTTCTACCTACAGCCAAAGTTTTGAAAAAATCTGTACGTGGGAAGTTTTTGGGCGCGAACGTCCTTAAAGGCATTAAAGGTTAAAAAAATGGAAATTTTCATCAAGTAGGTGGTTTCGAAAATGGATTCCCGCCTTATACCAATTTTTAAAGTAAATTGGCTTATTATCAATTCGCACGAAAGAGTTATGCCAGATTGGAATATTAGAGAGATCTGGGGGCTGTTTTTTAAAATTAAGGCACGACCAAATTTCAATCAGTTCTTCAGTAAAAGGGTCATCTATTTCCAGCGAGGCAACATCATTGACATTTAGGTTACCAGTAATAAGTAAATTAGCATTATACTTTGCGAGAAAAAAGTCCAGGGACAAAGAGAAAAGTGAAATCGACAGCAACATTCGCGTTTTAAAAATTAGAAACCGACTTGCAGCCCACTCCGGTAGAAGAAATTGCTAATAAATATTGTTGTTGTTGTTGTCTTTCCGTGATCGATTTGCTTGGACCTCTAACTTTGTGGCATGGCTGTTTGTTTTTCTCCTGCTGGACTGAAACAACAGAGACCAGGACTCAAACTATCAGACCTCTGTGTATAGATCAAACTGTATGTTCTCGTTTTAAAAGGTACACATGTATGTTTCATTAATTCAAGGGCTCTTTGTATTAAGTTAAAACGTGATACAAGCAACTAATAGCTACTCGATCGCCTAACCAATATTCTAAGTCCGGTGAAAAAAATGAAACATAGCCTTGCAGATTTACCCTTTTCTGGGTCTTTTCTCTCTGTATTCCCATGTCACACTTTGCAAGGCTATTAAATTATCTGAAAATAAAATGTTCCGGGAACAGAATTACGAGGATGCATTTACATTAAACATTCTATAGTTAAACACTTCCGATATCTATATCAGTGGTTTTGGACAAAACTCCGACAGCGACATGTGAACCTTCCGAAATTGTGTCATGGAAAGGTTTGAAATTTAGACGGGGGACATAAAGAGCGCCCCTAACAGGGCCTCACTAATGATTGAGTAAGCTTGCCATAATTTTCCCATGAAAAGAACCCGGATACCAGAATAACGCAATGTCAGAAGTTTCAATTAAGTACTACACCAGTTATTGAAGCAGAAACAGGTCTACTGTTTCAGACAATGAGTGACAAAAGTGTTGAGACACTTTGCATCAAAATTTGATTTTCTGCGTCTTGGAAACATTTCCCCTCTTTCCCCCAAAACAATGTTGATTTTTCTATTTCTTAGACAGTGCAGATCACAGCACCTTCACAACATTGAATTGGGGGGCTGTGGGTATCTGAGAATTAACGCTAGATTCAAATAATATAGAACAAGTGCTTCGATATCGCAAAGTGTCATTTTCTAAAAGTTTCTCAACTACTGTTGTCACCACTGTAGTCAGCGGAGTGTCTTTCGGCAGGATATTCTCCTGTCAACACCGGGAAACCTGGGAAGTGTTTTCAGAAAACTACATATTTATGCAACAGTAAGGGGAAGTCTGCATACGGGCCAATTGTGGTCCATCAGGGTGGAGCTTATCCCAGTTTCTATAGCATGAAACGACTAGGACTATTTCTAATCCCCCCTGGATGGGATGCTGGTCCATCACAGCGTTACCCCCCAGCATTTAGTTTGCCGGTACAAATTTATAGAGGCACTGTGAGAGTAAATTGTCTTAATTGCCCAAGATCATAACATAGTGTCCCTGGCCAGGGCTTGAACCCGGGCCGCGGCTTGAACCCGGGCCGCTTGCTCTGGAGTCGAGTGCACTAACCATGAGGCCACCGCGCCTCCCACAACAGTACTTCTGTGAAATAGTCATTTAACTGTATGAAATATGTCATTTTAGGTGG
>JAHPZR010006090.1:25000-27211 GCA_019787425.1 Platygyra sinensis
CCAAGACCTCTGTGTAATGGTAGCCGTATTGAATGATTTGTTTGTGCGTCGGTATGGGTGAGAATCAAGGTGACTTTGGCTGCATTTGTCTACGTTTTGATGGATATAAATAATTTGTAGAACATGTAAACAGCAGATCACGCCGATCAAAGCATTTGAAGTACAATATAAAGTTTCATCACATCCATTCATTGCTTTTGACCATTTGAGCGGCTGCCATCATCTGTTCAAAACATTTCTAAGGTCGTTCGTCCTTCTGAATTTACAGAGTATGTTTTAAAATTTGGATCGGTCCAACTTCAGTCCTATAATATAGTTATGGTGCTCCACTTGGTGGCCCTTGGGTCTGCCAGAACTCTGCCATAAAGCTCAAACAACTGTTCAGAGTCCACTTTGTGTTTGATACATGTCAGCAAGACAGTTAGTACTTATAATTTGTTTAAATATCATTTAATGCCCCTCCCTGCCTCCTTTTGGAAACAGGGGTGGTCATGTGTGGTGCAGTTAATTCTGCACACCAACTTCTCCCAAGCTTGTTCTTTGTCACCTTTGAAGAATGCCTGAGAACCGATACTCTTGTCTGATCCAGCAAATGCCCTCTGACATTTACATTGTAGTGCTGAGGAGATACATAGGTGAGGATGTTTTTCACCCTGTCACCAGATGTCACATGGGCTAACCAAATGCAAGGCATTGTTCCCCCATTTATACCAGCATGAGGAGTTTGTTTTATAATTTATTACATGACCAAGAACTTTACTTCCAGTTTCATTGGCTGAGAGCAGGCCAATTTATCGTTAATTTTTAATTTGCACTGAAGTGCAAAATTAATTAACACGCTCGAGTTTTTAATTTTCTCAGTCATATAATAAGTAATTAATAAGGGTTTACACAGTTCTTGAGATATTTGAAAATCCTGCTAAATGCACTTGCATTCATATGATTACCTACACTAATAGCTTTCGAACAGCGACATAAAAAAAGAAAATGGTGAATGTTTGTCCCTCCTTGTCACAGTGTGCAAGTTACACATTTTTTTCACATCTTACTATATACTCAAAGAAATTTGCCGATATCCAACTTAAATACTAGAGCTACTTTCAGTGAGTTAAAGTCAGATGTTCCTTTACCTGTGTTACAACTCCTTTGTTACAGAGAAGAACTGAGAGTAGACTAAAGCAAATGATGATTGCAAACCAATATGGCAGCACATTTGAAAGCTTTCAGAATTTATTTTTCAAATCTTGTTTGTTCAAATCAAAACATATTTTACAGACGTCCTTTGGGTGATGTAGATTCAAGTAAAAGAGTAAAGGAAAATTAATTTATGGGCACTTTAATTAACAGTTCTGTGCACTTAATGATTCATACTCTATGGTTTGACAAGTTCACTTTACAAACAAAGGGTTCCAAGAAAAAAGAATAATCATTCAATACTCTAGTTAATGCACATTCCTAAAATAACTTTGTACATGTACTTACCTCTTGATGGAACAGAAAAAAGAACAACCAGCAAGAAAATTAAGGGAAAATGTAGCTGATGCATCTCACTACATGTATTTCCTATGAAGTACCACAAGGACCAAAGGTCAATGACAACACCAAAACAAAAGATCACAAAGTATTTTCTGGAATTGACCATTGCCATTCTGGTAAAATTTGAAACATTGTAAGTCATATTTTTCTTTTTATCTGATATTCATTGGTGTTTATCAATTTTGGTATTTTTTCTCTACAGATATTAATGATAATTATGAACACTAATTTATTAAGCTCCTGGCCACATCATATCACACAGGACCCGGTCCCTTGAAATTACTTTTTCCAAGATAACAATGAGATGTAATTTACACCTTTCTACAACAGTGCAGGGAAGGAGAAAGAGGAACAATTTCTGATCCTGATTTAATAAATTAAAAGTGACTTAGTCTGTAAAATTGGAGAGGAGCATAAGTCTATAGGTATTAGTTTAATACCAAATTTTCAACTTTGTATTTAAACTGATTCTTGGCTAGTAATAAATTTGGTTAGCAATGTTATTTTCTTACGAGTACAAACTCCAGTAATAAAATTCTGACACGCTATATTCTTTTATTATGACTGCCTCTGACAGCGAAACACAACTCATATGGTGAAAATGGTTAAGACTAGAAAACAAACACAGACACAAACTTACTTAGCAAAGTAAACTAATCGTAAATAGCAACTCAA
>JAHPZR010006091.1:0-16674 GCA_019787425.1 Platygyra sinensis
TTCGGTTTCCATTTTATTCAACTTTGTCACTTACATTGACCAGCGAGTATCGTTCGCCACAGACAGTCAATGCACTCTTTTATTCTATATGAATTTTGTTTTTCATCCCAGACTGAATGTTCTTATTTTTCAGCAGATTTTAGGCTGAAAATATTCTTGTGAATGTTTTAAGGTTAGAAAATGAACGAAGTCAGGTTATCTGTCCTGTCACGACATTGGAGCCACTTCAGACCTCCTGATATGACACACGTAACTTGCAGAAATATTACTAGCATTGAACATGCGGTTAATGTAGAGTTTGCTGCTTTTTGGTTGGCTAAGGACGAAATTTGATCGGTTTAGCTTTTAAAAAATATCTTCGTATTGCAATTTTAAAATGCCAACACACAAAATTAGACCCTTTCCACAATCCCAGCCCCGGGTTTATTTCTATGATATTCTTAAAATTTCGCTAATCGCAACCTCGATATCCTTACAAAGTATAAACGGTCCGATATGGCGGGCGGAAAATGGTGCAAAAATCTGGAACTTTCTTTGGCTATATAGGCGACTGATTATCTGCACTGAACAAACAAGCATTTACACAAGTAGTTTTCCTAATACTTTCCATCATGAGATGAGTATATTTTTGACAACCGCGTTCGTAGCTTTAAGTCACGCACCGCCATAACTCTCGAATTAAAAATGCGCTGTTTCCAGACGAAGCAAGCTATTGAGCAGAAAAGGTGTAAACAGTTACAAATTTACCACCTCCTATGCCTGATGAGGATAACTACTTTGGTGGCTCTTTAGTTTCAGTTTTTAGAAGATGACGACGTCAAGTGCAGCCTAGAATAGGGGAATGACCTCCAGATATGGGGCCCGGGGATGGGGGGTACTTAACAGAGTTTAATACGGGGAGGCTCCGCCCCGAGGTCCAATCCCTTACCCTTTTATATACCACTTTAACAGAAAAGGTACCCTTTTTTAAACCATTTATTGAGAAAAGGTACCCCTTTCACATACCTACTTTACAACAATACACCTCCTTTCTAAGCCCTTGAAATGAAGTTAATGAATCATATTACGGAAAAAAACATCAAGCATTACCAGAAGAAATGTTAAGCAAACGACATGGATTATTCATTCTCTTCTCGTTGTGAAACAACCGATTTCCCTTCCCTTTTATATACCTCAACTTGAGAAATTCCTACCCTTTTACATACCCGAAGCCTGAAAAAGGTACCCCTTTCGGGCGGAGCCTCCCCGTATAGGCCATTATAGGGAGTTCCCCCAGGGATATGGGGCCAGCTACGAATAAGGCACATTGCCAGTACACAGTTGTGTAAGAAAAGACTGCGGTCGTCAAGGGAGGAGAGACGGAGGAGTTGAGTAGTGCCATTCCATATCTGCCTTGTAAGTTGGTATTTGTAATTTGTATTAGAGGTTATTAAACTATTTACTATGTCACGTGAACTGTTTCGTTTAAGTTATAAACTCTTATTGGACGTGGACAGGAACAGTCATGAACACAAGGCTATTTCTTGAAGACCTTTTACAATGTAAAAGAATTACACACAGAAATGATTAATTAAAGTTAGTTTACCGTACCCCATTTTACTCTAAACATTTTAACCGTTAATTATCGTTTTTGGGTCATATGACGTAAATTTAAAATGTAAGAATTAAGGATAGTGATATGATTGTATCCTACAAATTCCAGAAAGATCCAACGAAAACTTCTCTTTAAAACAAAAAGATGTCATATTAAGTGGTAAGCTTTTAAAACTAACTTTTTAAGGATTAAACCACTGCAAAAACCGTGTACGATCAAAACTTGCTCTACGTTGGATCAAAATAGATCGTGACCAGACCAAAAATAGACAATATACTGCAAAGGTTGGTCAAGACAACGTGAACATAGGCGTTGTTACAATATTTCGGTTGGCCAACACCATCCTTCTTCAGGTTTATTGAATGGATAAATGCTTGTTACAAGATCTTTATTTTCACCGGAAATGACATGAAAAGGCTACGTGATGTGTAACATTAATAAAAAAGGAAATGCATAAAAGATAATAATACATGATAACTAGTATACCTAAATTGTAATAATGCTGCCGAATGGGAGAACAATATTAAGTATGCTAACAGTTACCCTATGAACTGAACAGTGAAGAATTGATTTGCACAAGACATATTTGAATCATATGACAGGAAATCAACTGAAATTGTTATTGGGCTGGGTGCGTTGTGGGATTGAATAGATATTTCGTGCAAGTGCCCTTTTCTTCACCAGAGTTTGAACTTATCAGTGCGCCACGAACAACACGAGGATGACATAACCGTCTTTTCGCGTGGATTCCAATGATAGTTTTTGCTCTGATTTACTTGTGAAACGATGTGCAGGCAGTGCAGGAGATCGTGATTGACTTTCACAACTCTTGCTTTTGTTTTAAGTGCAGTACGGGAAAGTTAGTAAATCTGGATCAATAATTGTGACATCTCATTTTAAACTTAGTATGTCATTTCTTAGCAGTCTCGCAGATGAAGAGAAATCATCGTGACTAAAACTGGTAGAATATTTAAAACAAACGAAAACTGTAGAACACACTTATTTCATATATGCTATGATCTTTTCCTTTTCGTCCAAACATGAATTTAAACTTAAGTTTTAGCATTTTCACACATCCGGACTCGTCTTCGACAATGTCAACACTCTAGAGACATTTAGTGCGTACCGGTACAGAATTTATACATGTAAGTGAGATTTCTGCCGCTACAATTCTCACATTTTTCAATTTCCACATCTTTTGATTTTCATTTTTTCGATTTTCTGGTAAAGGGGAGGTAGATGTGTATCGTATGTGTATGTGCTTTTATTGTCTCGATCCATTGTCGCGGTATTCCGTCATCTCGCCACCAGGGAGTTTCACCAAGAAACCATCTCGCCACCAACCAACTCGCCGCCAAATAAAGTAGTCGAGGTGAAATACCTGTTCGAACGAAAGTAAAGTAGTTGAGATCATAGTTGTCCCTGCCTTTTCCAAGGCGATTTTAAGCGTGCAGAGCTGCTATCCTTGTGTAATGTCGTTTCTTCTATTTATCAATTTTTTGTTCCTCATTTCGCCGTGGCCGTAATTACGTGTATTTATTTAATACATGATGGAACAAATGAACAGCGGGACGTGTCGTTCGAATTCTCCTCAATTCTCTCGACTGTTGATCTTTCAAAACATTTAATCATGGCTTCAATCATTCGAAAATTCATACAGCTCGTCAATTTTGTGACTTTCAGTGTCTTCTATTTCTGTTTCGGCAATCGAGTATGGCAAGAGAAAATCCTATCATTTTCTCTTGAGCATGGTTAAACCTGTATGAGCGGGAACTTTCGGGAAATGAGACTTCTATAATTTATACAGATAGCTTCTATTTATGAAAACGTTCGTGCGAGAATTTATTCAATGTAGAAGCTTTCTTCGTGTTTTATACCGAGTCCGTAATGCTCGGTCCGCGTTTTATACCCAGTCCGTGTTTTATACCCAGTCCCTAATTAATGCTTAGTCCGCGTTTTATACCTAAGTCCGTGTTTTATACCCAGTCCGTAGTCCGTAGTCCGTAGTCCGGCCCCGTAGTTCACAGTCCATGTTCTGACCGCCAAAATACTCTCCGCTGACTGGTTATGCATCACCGGCTCAGAAAAAAACCAATCGATAATCTCGAATGGTGATTTCTTTTTCTCACACAACGATTTTTCATTCTCAACAGTTAATTTCAATCTCGCATGGCAGTTTTTCATTCTGGATTGGTACTTATGATCTCGCATGACATCTTTTTATTCTCGTATAGCAATTTTAATTTCTCATTCAGTGATTTTCTAATCTCACGTAGTGATTTTCCAATCTCGCACAGTGATTTCTCATTCTCACACATCGATCACTGAGGAGGGGGGTGGATAGGTCTACGGATTGGCGGATTTGGTAAATATTTTAGCCCGGATTCTGGATTCAGAGCGAAATTTTAACGGATCTGCGGATCCTATGATCACAGCGGATCGCGGTTTTATCCAGATTTTTGGCCCGGATTTTGGATTTTGGTTGTTAGGAAGTTCGGATCGTGGATCTCCAGGTTGCCCCAGAAATCTCACTTTCTCGCTTTTATGTACCGGATGTCACGCAGTGGAGAAATTGACTAGAAATAGTGACGCACTTTATCGTGACGGGTCCGCGATGGCCGTGATGAAAGGTGCCTTCTACCTGCGTGGAACCTCTCATCTTTCAGACGATACTGGTGTGCCAGGTACTGGTATTGGAGGCAGTCGAGAAGCTGATGGGCTTGTCTCAAAATGCCAATTCCAACAACCAGTTGGTCTTTGCGTTGAGTTTGACTCGGTTGTGTATGTTTGCGCCGCTCAATCAATATTGTTAAAGATAATCACGCCAAATTCCAAAACAGTGTGATTTTTAAAGGCTGTTAGAAACCTTTGTGATTCCAGGCAGCTAGTACTCCAATTTTATTCTTAATAATTTCGTTCAATTTTGTAACTTTTTTTGGTTAAAGCAAGTATGAATGTGAGTACAAATAAAGATTGTTGTTGTTGTTGTTGTTGTTGTTAATGCTTTCTCAGTGCAAAAGAAAGGACAATCTCCTCCACCAAAAACATTCAGGCAGTGGAAAAGGTTAGATTTTGCAAAGAAATAGTCACTGAGTATGAAAAGTCGGTTCGGTCTGTGGAAGGGTGCTCCAAAATAACCGTCTGAATGAACCCCAAGGCATGGTTTCTGCTGCAACCGTTAGGTCTATAGATATGATAGTCCGAGGACTGGAGAGATTGACTTCGCAGTTTTCTTCGCTGTCGGTTTTGATGGCAACAATCTCCTCAGCTGCATGACTCTTGATGTCGGACATCTGCATTCTACTAGCCACATCAAACATCACGGAGTTGCTGTCAAAGAAGGAGTACTGCAGAGACCTTAGAAACACAATTAAGGAAAGTACTAAGCGTCTTTCGTCTTCGACAGTTTATTACTATACAAGTGAAAAGAGCTCCTGGTATCCAGAGCCAGAACAGGGCATTCAGTTATCGCAGCTTCCCTCCATCCAACAGCCCGCAAATGTAAAACTCTGGGAAAAAGCAGTTGAAGAAATGCGGAACTATGCTGCACTGTTAACATATGGAACTGCCGTAAGACAAAGAACAAACCACCAGAAGACAATCATGGCCCGACATGGCACTATGTGGCTGCCAGAAATGAGTTATCAGAGACAGCGTCAGATATCTGCAGAAAAAGCCAACTTGGTCTCGTCTAAGGCTTCTGAACTGATCGAGAGTGAATGGGACGTTGATACAGCTGACAGCAATACCGAGAATGTCGATGTGGAAGTTGCAGAGTATGATTCAAGTACTGACGAAGACGGGAAGTGGAAGGTGGAGGCTCACACATTCCGGAACTTGACAGACTGTCAACTTTCCAGCTGGGAACTACCTTGCGTTTTGGGCGAGAAATAATGGTCAACAACAGATTTCTGATGTAAGGGTATTGATATTTTAGTTTATCACTGACACAGACTAACACGATCCAACGTGCCGAACTCACTGTCAACAGATATTTAAATTCACTGAAGTGTGCTATTCATCAGTACTGAGTAGTATGGCATTGGCAACAAATTTGCTCTTTTTTTCTCGTGTCTGCAGGATTTTGTTTCGATACAGACGTTGGGGATAAATGTTTCATTTATAGTTGTCCTCAATGCTAAAACACAATACCACGCAAGGCAACTCCAACAACTGAAGTCCGCCGCTTTGTATCTCGCATAACATCTGTAAGATCCCAGGGCGTTGATTAGTGTTTAGTTGGTGTTGATTAGTGTGTAGGTAGTGTTTCGCTTCAAATTGTTTAGTATTTCTTGTAGCCTGTCCATTAGTATTTTTTTGTTTTTTTGTTTGTTTTCACACTTTCGCTCCTAGTCTTTTACCGTTCATCACAATTTGCACCTTTAGTTAAGTCTCGTCGTGTTGTGCATGTAATTACTACGTTTTGTATATATAAGGCTTAGTTTTCTTGTTATTTGGTTTTGGCTTGGAGCAGTTTTTCTTTGCAGTCGCGCTGCGCGCAGTTTAATATAGTTTTTTCCCTTCCAGTTGAATTGAGTTGTCGCCGAATGCAGTTGAATGTTGTTTAATGTAGTTTTCTTTTTGTGGCCGTTACAATGTAAGTATATCTTTACCGTCGTTTCTTATTAGCTGTATTTCGTTGGCAGTTGTTACAATTCTGTTTTTTATTCATGTTGTAACTTTTAGTTCGTTTACCTTTTAGTTTCAACCTACGGATTAAAATGTACATCAATGTAAATGCATCCGTCGAGTTGAGAACGTTTGTCCGCAGGTATAACATCTAACGCGGCGAACAATTTGCCGATTCGGATTTAGTTGATTTTTTGAGCGGATCGACGGATTCAGCCATTAATTTTAGCGGATCGGCGGATTTACATACCCCTATTCACCCCCCTCACTGAGACTCGATAGGTGATTTTCAACTCAACCCACTTTTGTCATGCTTGGCTTGCCATAGATTTTAGTCGTTAAAAAAATGAGACACAACTAAGCTATTTATACAAAGTAAGCTGATATCTCAGGGCTACCACCGGTGCTGGACGTCGATCAACGTAACACGAACTGTGTGAGTGTTTTACCCAACTAAACAAGGTAGAACGAGTCCCAGTCTCTTCGGCTTATGGTTTCATGTTATTAGATTATTGGTAATCAGTAATCGGTGGACCGGTAACCCTTGTCACACCTCGCCATCGATGCGTCATGATGCATGAAGTTGATGCATACAAGGCCGGACAGATTTTAATTTACACACCACAATTTGACACTTCTTTAAGAAGCAGCAATTTGACCCTGAAATAAAGCAAAGGTAAATTTTACATAAGTAAAGTTATTAAGGATATGAAGAATTAAAGCAGAAAGAGAAAAAAAGAGCAAGTTACACACAGAATAACTCACCTTCTTCTTCCTTCGCTAAGACAAGCAAGCACATGGTTCACTGCGCATCCTAAATCATCCATTGTTCCTTCCGCCATATCACTGCGCATCCTAAAATGTTTCCGTTCGCGCATAACTACAATTCCTTGCGTTTGGTAAGAAAAAGTGATTGCGAGCCCCTATAATGTAATCTTCTGCTGATTAGAGAGCTGCCTCGCTCGTTCGCTTCAGGCTCACTCGCTGCGGCAGAAACAAGGAAAAATAAACAAAAGAAAATTAAAAGGTAGCTAAATTAAATTACATTTCATCTCTTCTGTTAAGGCCTGCAGGCTCCAGTGTTTTTCCTCTGTGTACGAGGAATGCCTCACGAGCCTTTCTCAGATGGAGTCACGACTAGTGTGAAGTTTTTCGAGCGGTATAAGGATCATGTGATCCTCCGCGTGACCACTAGTCAGGAAGTGTCGTGAGACCGCAGTGTGAGTATAACTACAAAAGGGGTTTATAATTGGTCGCCTATGTTCATTAAAACGGTCTTTAAGACGACGTTTGGTCTCTCCGATGTACTGAAGATTACATTTAGTGCACTGAATCCAGGGGCCCCTGACTGAATCATGTAAATAACATTAGAGGTTTCACAAGTAATATGTGATTTGATTTGGAACGTTTGTCCAGTACTATAAAAAGTATATTGATTACGGCCATCCTCAATAAAAGGACAGACGGTGCAAGTAGTTTTATTGCACCGAAACGAGCCGGATGGAGACCTAGATTGGTCGGTGTTAGTAGGTTCTGGCTATTTAGCTCTAACTAGAATGTCACTAATGTTTTTACAACGCCGGTAGGGTACTAAAGGGAGATTACAGCGACCAGATGAATAAAGCACGTTAGAGTGTTTGTGAATTATACGGGATATGTTAGGTAAAGCGGGATTATAGGTAATGACGAACGGAACAGTATCTGTCTGTTGTTTAGGTTTAGGTTTAAGAGCGTCGTTCCGAGAAATGTCAGAAGCACGTCGTATCTGGGTTTTAAGGAAGTTAAGTTCGTAACCTCGATTGACGAGGTAGTCAATAAGTTCCTTACAGCGTTGTTTGTAAGTGTCATTGTCGGAGCATATGCGTCGAAGGCGAAGTGCAAGGCTATATGGAATGGAATGTTTAGTGTGGGTGGGGTGGCATGAGGAGATACGTAAATATTGATGTTTGTCAGTGGGTTTAGTGTAAAGGTCGGTTTCTATGAGACCATCCTTAAGTGAGACCATCACATCAAGGAATGGAATATTAGTGAGGGAATGCGGACAAGTGAATTTAATGGTGGGATGTAGGTTATTGAGATAATCGACAGATACTTTCAGTTCATCTTTTTCACTTTATTTTTAAAACTACTCATTTTCGCCTTTACTCCATGTGGTTAGTCGTGTGTGGTCAAGGCTACTTTTCAGTAAGGTGTCATGGGCCGTTCCGACTTTCCTAGAATTATTTTAGTACAAGTCCATTAAGACAGATTTGCAATGATTTGCGACAATAAAGTTCTTGCCCCCCCCCGGGGGGGGGGGGGGGTACTCCCTTATAAGGGCTTAATGGGGACTTGCGGCCAGCCAGGGTATGTTTATCGAGATTTTTGTCTTAAACAGGGTATCGAATTTGTCATTTTTTGTCTTAACCAGGATATCGATTTATCAATTTTTGTCTGAAATGGGATATCTTTTCTTGGACGATAAACAGCAAAGTTTTTACAAGCTCTTGTAAATTATTATTGACTTCCATGACTTTCACATGGATACCAGGCACATTAAATTTCCACTGATTACACAACAAGAAAGCCACACAATTTGTAACTGCAGCATTTAATCTCTCTTAAACAGGGTATCAAAAATCGGAATTCTGTCTTAAACAGGGTAGGAAAATCAGCGATATTTGTCTTAAACAGGGTCAGGGTATGAGGGGTTGGGCCGCACCTCCCCACCCAGAGATATATCGAGTACCCCCCCCCCCTCCCGGGGTTCTTGCATATGTCGTGTGAACACGCTGAATTATTTTGTCATCTGAACGAGCAATCTAGCTAGGGCGCACGTCAACATGTACACCATACTCTGATTAGACTGCCCTAAACTCTCTTTCTGCCAGCCTGAGTTCAACCGACAGTCCAATCCCTATATAGGGCGGGAGGAAAGGAGCGTTCATGGAGTGATGTAAACGCGTAGCGGTCAATACGTAAGTACGCCCTTGAACCAAAGAGGCCACTAGTACACATTGCCCAAGAAACATTATGAAGATTCAGTTGAGGCTTCAAATGACAACTAGTCATAACATAGATAGATTACAGTACTGGATTTGGTAAGTGAGGTAATGAAACAAATTCTCTCCCGCATCCGGAGCTTATCGTTACATCTCTTTCCCCTCCTCACACTTATCTCCCTTTGCTACGAACTCTTTTGGTTAGATCTTAAGCTTGCTTTCTTAAGAACTAAAATTTCAGTCAAACATTTCTTCAGTAAGACTCAGCTTCTCTAGCGATTTCTTCCAGATTTTGATAGCCCAACCCCCAAGGCAAATTCACTTTCTGTAGGGATAGCAAATACCCGCCCTCTGCTGTTTTTGAACAAATGGAATTAAAAACTGTATAACCACAGCAACAAACCGATGAGAGTGCCGGATCTTTAGCAGACCTGGATCAGTAGAAATTTTAGAATACAAAATACTTTTTTCCACTCAGGCCCTGAGGAAAGTTTGTACTGCAAACCGAAATATAGGGCAATTTTGTTTAAAATAATTTAGTCCTTTACTCCGTTTTATTTCATTTTGGTCATATCTGCCGTCGGGATCAGTGTGCCGTCTATATTTTGTATTCTGCTGTTTTTGGCCTCAGACTGGGCTCCCGCCTCAGATGATGCCAACAGCTGATCACGTCATGATGTGGCTTGCTTGCCAAAATGTTAATTTTGATGCATTGGAAGTCAGTGGTTCAGGTCATATTAAAGGATGTGATTACCTGGTAGAGAAGGAAAGAGAAGGAAACCACGAAACACCTGGTGGTGGGAGTTGGAAAAGGATATTACAAGGACTGGATAAGTATAGGTAATCAAATGATTTCGAGTGCAATTTGGAATAAATAAGCACGAGTAAATTTTTCAAAGATTACAAAAAATTGCACGAGCCCGTAGGGCGAGTGCAATTTGTAGTCTTTGAAAAATTTACGAGTGCTTATTTATTCCAAATTGCACGAGAAAAATCATTTGATTACTTGTTAATAATATACAAGTGACAATTTCTGTTACGCTTCAGCATCTTGCGTGACAAATGGTGGCGACAAGCTACGACAACTTTATTGGATGAAAATTTGACAGGTGAATTCAAACGTAAAATTCATTCACTCTCTCCAAGTCATGTATGAAAACTGAGCAGTTTCTTTTTACAGTTAAAAGCAGTCTTTACTCACAGTTGAATTGACTTGAAGAACTTGACCACAAAGCAGAGGAAAAACTCCCTGCGGTTTTGATGCGGCTTTCTTGCCAAAGGTTTTTTGAGTGGTTGAGAAACTGTGTGCAAGAAACTATTGAACCTGGCCGTGGTACAAGTACTTTGACCAAAATACCGAGAATTAAACGAAGCTAAAATCTACCAAGAAACGGAATTTCTTAGCTCTGAAGGACATCTTTTTAACCTCTCCTGGTTGCTGCCTGACTTGAGCTTCTTCACTGGACGTTGTACAGGTAGGATTTGCTTCCTGAAGCGTTTACCGGGTTTTGTTAGGGAACGACCTTTCTAATATCTAAGCTCGCCGTTTCTTTTCTTTCACAAAAGTAGAATTCTTGCACTTTTTGTCTTAAAAAGTAAGATGTGGCAGGTTCTTAGGACGTTTTATTGGGTCCTTCTTCACGTTTTAGTTATTCGTGGTGCTCAAGAATTTTAAAATTTACTTTTTCAACTGGTACTTTGTAATGCAGTCGTGATCGACGCCGGCAAATTTCCATTCACTCAAGCTGAAGTTTATGTTAAAGTTTTTGACCTCGCGGCTTTTGTGTATATCTACTTCACTTTTACTAGTTTAGTACTTGTTGTTGAGCTTTGCACTTTGCTTCGTTATGAGGTAATTGTATTGAAATGAAGGTAAAGAGTTTCAATCTTCGTTAAATTTTTGTCCGCCATTTTGTTTGTCCGAGCTCAAAGTAGGAGCTGTCAATCATTTCAATTACACTTTTTTGCACTCAATTACACTTTTTTGCACTCAATTACACTTTTTTGCACTGATTTGGGATTTATTGGCCCGGGATTGTCTTCGGGGATCCTGCTACAAAAGAGCAAAAGCAATTCAAATCCCCCCATCCCGGGCTTAAAATTGGCGACCAAAGTTCACAAATCCCGCACCATGCCTGCGTATGTCCCCGGCGGTCACCATTTAACCCGTTACTCCCGGAGCATAGGGTTTTCGATTCTCCTCCGTCCTGTGCTATTCCTTCGAGTTGTTTCCATGTTAATAATATACAAGCAACAATTTCTGCATTCTGATTGGTTAAGAACATGTCAATAAATCCCAAATCAGTGCAAAAAAGTGTAATTGAGTGCAAAAATGTGTAATTGAGTGCAAAAAAGTGTAATTGAAATGATTGACAGCTCCTACTTTGAGCTCGGACAAACAAAATGGCGGACAAAAATTTAACGAAGATTGAAACTCTTTACCTTCATTTCAATACAATTACCTCATAACGAAGCAAAGTGCAAAGCTCAACAACAATTACTAAACTAGTAAAAGTGAAGTAGATATACACAAAAGCCGCGAGGTCAAAAACTTTAACATAAACTTCAGCTTGAGTGAATGGAAATTTGCCGGCGTCGATCACGACTGCATTACAAAGTACCAGTTGAAAAGTAAATTTTAAAATTCTTGAGCACCACGAATAATAAAACGCGAAGAAGGACCCAATAAGACGTCCTAAGAACCTGCCACATCTTACTTTTTAAGACAAAAAGTGCAAGAATTCTACTTTTGTGAAAGAAAAGAAACGGCGAGCTTAGATATTAGAAAGGTCGTTCCCTAACAAAACCCGGTAAACGCTTCAGGAAGCAAATCCTAACCTGTACAACGTCCAGTGAAGAAGCTCAAGTCAGGCAGCAACCAGGAGAGGTTAAAAAGAGGTCCTTCAGAGCTAAGAAATTCCGTTTCTTGGTAGATTTTAGCTTCGTTTTCTCGGTATTTTGGTCAAAGTACTTGTACCACGGCCAGGTTCAATAGTTCCTTGCACACAGTTTCTCAACCACTCAAAAAACATTTGGCAAGAAAGCCGCATCAAAACCGCAGGGAGTTTTTCCTCTGCTTTGTGGTCAAGTTCTTCAATTCAACTGTGAGTAAAGACTGCTTTTCACTGTAAAAAGAAACTGCTCAGTTTTCATACATGACTTGGAGAGAGTGAATGAATTTTACGCTTGAATTCACCTGTCAAATTTTCATCCAATAAAGTTGTCGTAGCTTGTTGCCTCCATTTGTCACGCAAAATACTGAAGCGTAACAGAAATTGTCACTTGTATATTATTAACAAGTAATCAAATGATTTTTCTCGTGCAATTTGGAATAAATAAGCACTCGTAAATTTTTCAAAGACTACAAATTGCACTCGCCCTACGGGCTCGTGCAATTTTTTGTAATCTTTGAAAAATTTACTCGTGCTTATTTATTCCAAATTGCACTCGAAATCATTTGATTACCTATACTTATCCAGTCCTTGTAATATCCTTTTCCAACTCCCACCACCAGGTGTTTCGTGGTTTCCTTCTCTTTCCTTCTCTACCAGGTAATCACATCCTTTAATATGACCTGAACCACTGACTTCCAATGCATCAAAATTAACATTTTGGCAAGCAAGCCACATCATGACGTGATCAGCTGTTGGCATCATCTGAGGCGGGAGCCCAGTCTGAGGCCAAAAACAGCAGAATACAAAATATAGACGGCACACTGATCCCGACGGCAGATATGACCAAAATGAAATAAAACGGAGTAAAGGACTAAATTATTTTAAACAAAATTGCCCTATATTTCGGTTTGCAGTACAAACTTTCCTCAGGGCCTGAGTGGAAAAAAGTATTTTGTATTCTAAAATTTCTACTGATCCAGGTCTGCTAAAGATCCGGCACTCTCATCGGTTTGTTGCTGTGGTTATACAGTTTTTAATTCCATTTGTTCAAAAACAGCAGAGGGCGGGTATTTGCTATCCCTACAGAAAGTGAATTTGCCTTGGGGGTTGGGCTATCAAAATCTGGAAGAAATCGCTAGAGAAGCTGAGTCTTACTGAAGAAATGTTTGACTGAAATTTTAGTTCTTAAGAAAGCAAGCTTAAGATCTAACCAAAAGAGTTCGTAGCAAAGGGAGATAAGTGTGAGGAGGGGAAAGAGATGTAACGATAAGCTCCGGATGCGGGAGAGAATTTGTTTCATTACCTCACTTACCAAATCCAGTACTGTAATCTATCTATGTTATGACTAGTTGTCATTTGAAGCCTCAACTGAATCTTCATAATGTTTCTTGGGCAATGTGTACTAGTGGCCTCTTTGGTTCAAGGGCGTACTTACGTATTGACCGCTACGCGTTTACATCACTCCATGAACGCTCCTTTCCTCCCGCCCTATATAGGGATTGGACTGTCGGTTGAACTCAGGCTGGCAGAAAGAGAGTTTAGGGCAGTCTAATCAGAGTATGGTGTACATGTTGACGTGCGCCCTAGCTAGATTGCTCGTTCAGATGACAAAATAATTCAGCGTGTTCACACGACATATGCAAGAACCCCGGGAGGGGGGGGGGGTACTCGATATATCTCTGGGTGGGGAGGTGCGGCCCAACCCCTCATACCCTGACCCTGTTTAAGACAAATATCGCTGATTTTCCTACCCTGTTTAAGACAGAATTCCGATTTTTGATACCCTGTTTAAGAGAGATTAAATGCTGCAGTTACAAATTGTGTGGCTTTCTTGTTGTGTAATCAGTGGAAATTTAATGTGCCTGGTATCCATGTGAAAGTCATGGAAGTCAATAATAATTTACAAGAGCTTGTAAAAACTTTGCTGTTTATCGTCCAAGAAAAGATATCCCATTTCAGACAAAAATTGATAAATCGATATCCTGGTTAAGACAAAAAATGACAAATTCGATACCCTGTTTAAGACAAAAATCTCGATAAACATACCCTGGCTGGCCGCAAGTCCCCATTAAGCCCTTATAAGGGAGTACCCCCCCCCCCCCCGGGGGGGGGCAAGAACTTTATTGTCGCAAATCATTGCAAATCTGTCTTAATGGACTTGTACTAAAATAATTCTAGGAAAGTCGGAACGGCCCATGACACCTTACTGAAAAGTAGCCTTGACCACACACGACTAACCACATGGAGTAAAGGCGAAAATGAGTAGTTTTAAAAATAAAGTGAAAAAGATGAACTGAAAGTATCTGTCGATTATCTCAATAACCTACATCCCACCATTAAATTCACTTGTCCGCATTCCCTCACTAATATTCCATTCCTTGATGTGATGGTCTCACTTAAGGATGGTCTCATAGAAACCGACCTTTACACTAAACCCACTGACAAACATCAATATTTACGTATCTCCTCATGCCACCCCACCCACACTAAACATTCCATTCCATATAGCCTTGCACTTCGCCTTCGACGCATATGCTCCGACAATGACACTTACAAACAACGCTGTAAGGAACTTATTGACTACCTCGTCAATCGAGGTTACGAACTTAACTTCCTTAAAACCCAGATACGACGTGCTTCTGACATTTCTCGGAACGACGCTCTTAAACCTAAACCTAAACAACAGACAGATACTGTTCCGTTCGTCATTACCTATAATCCCGCTTTACCTAACATATCCCGTATAATTCACAAACACTCTAACGTGCTTTATTCATCTGGTCGCTGTAATCTCCCTTTAGTACCCTACCGGCGTTGTAAAAACATTAGTGACATTCTAGTTAGAGCTAAATAGCCAGAACCTACTAACACCGACCAATCTAGGTCTCCATCCGGCTCGTTTCGGTGCAATAAAACTACTTGCACCGTCTGTCCTTTTATTGAGGATGGCCGTAATCAATATACTTTTTATAGTACTGGACAAACGTTCCAAATCAAATCACATATTACTTGTGAAACCTCTAATGTTATTTACATGATTCAGTCAGGGGCCCCTGGATTCAGTGCACTAAATGTAATCTTCAGTACATCGGAGAGACCAAACGTCGTCTTAAAGACCGTTTTAATGAACATAGGCGACCAATTATAAACCCCTTTTGTAGTTATACTCACACTGCGGTCTCACGACACTTCCTGACTAGTGGTCACGCGGAGGATCACATGATCCTTATACCGCTCGAAAAACTTCACACTAGTCGTGACTCCATCTGAGAAAGGCTCGTGAGGCATTCCTCGTACACAGAGGAAAAACACTGGAGCCTGCAGGCCTTAACAGAAGAGATGAAATGTAATTTAATTTAGCTACCTTTTAATTTTCTTTTGTTTATTTTTCCTTGTTTCTGCCGCAGCGAGTGAGCCTGAAGCGAACGAGCGAGGCAGCTCTCTAATCAGCAGAAGATTACATTATAGGGGCTCGCAATCACTTTTTCTTACCAAACGCAAGGAATTGTAGTTATGCGCGAACGGAAACATTTTAGGATGCGCAGTGATATGGCGGAAGGAACAATGGATGATTTAGGATGCGCAGTGAACCATGTGCTTGCTTGTCTTAGCGAAGGAAGAAGAAGGTGAGTTATTCTGTGTGTAACTTGCTCTTTTTTTCTCTTTCTGCTTTAATTCTTCATATCCTTAATAACTTTACTTATGTAAAATTTACCTTTGCTTTATTTCAGGGTCAAATTGCTGCTTCTTAAAGAAGTGTCAAATTGTGGTGTGTAAATTAAAATCTGTCCGGCCTTGTATGCATCAACTTCATGCATCATGACGCATCGATGGCGAGGTGTGACAAGGGTTACCGGTCCACCGATTACTGATTACCAATAATCTAATAACATGAAACCATAAGCCGAAGAGACTGGGACTCGTTCTACCTTGTTTAGTTGGGTAAAACACTCACACAGTTCGTGTTACGTTGATCGACGTCCAGCACCGGTGGTAGCCCTGAGATATCAGCTTACTTTGTATAAATAGCTTAGTTGTGTCTCATTTTTTTAACGACTAAAATCTATGGCAAGCCAAGCATGACAAAAGTGGGTTGAGTTTGAAAATCGACATTCTCGGTATTGCTGTCAGCTGTATCAACGTCCCATTCACTCTCGATCAGTTCAGAAGCCTTAGACGAGACCAAGTTGGCTTTTTCTGCAGATATCTGACGCTGTCTCTGATAACTCATTTCTGGCAGCCACATAGTGCCATGTCGGGCCATGATTGTCTTCTGGTGGTTTGTTCTTTGTCTTACGGCAGTTCCATATGTTAACAGTGCAGCATAGTTCCGCATTTCTTCAACTGCTTTTTCCCAGAGTTTTACATTTGCGGGCTGTTGGATGGAGGGAAGCTGCGATAACTGAATGCCCTGTTCTGGCTCTGGATACCAGGAGCTCTTTCACTTGTATAGTAATAAACTGTCGAAGACGAAAGACGCTTAGTACTTTCCTTAATTGTGTTTCTAAGGTCTCTGCAGTACTCCTTCTTTGACAGCAACTCCGTGATGTTTGATGTGGCTAGTAGAATGCAGATG
>JAHPZR010006093.1:2500-12219 GCA_019787425.1 Platygyra sinensis
TAACGGCTGCTAAAGAGACAAGGATTGTCATGGCATTCCTCTAAGAGAAAATCTGGGGTAGAAGGCTATAAAAGAGGTCCCTTGGAATTACGCAAAGTTTTAGCGCGACTGCAAACCGCAGAAGACACCAAAATGGCAAAAAAAAACCCGCAGTTTTAGCGAAAAAAGAAAACGAACTAAAAAATGGCCAAATCCGCAAAACCGAAAATCCCAACCTTACCTAATCGTGACTTGACCGAAACAGCTGTTTCGACGAAGGCTGTCCCAGGATACACAACAATTCCTATTGGTAATAAGAATAGTGATAGCTTATCGCCCCGTCGGTGACGTTCACGCCGGTCACTGCGTATTTCATCAAATACTTGATTTCATCCGCTATATTGTACTTGTTTTAATTTCATTGCTGTTTTATTTCTTTTCCTCTCTTCGCCGTGGGGATCAGTCTACCGTTTTTTGCATACAAACAGCCTTTATTTGGCGCGAAAATATGCCAGGAAATTTATCTCCCGGGGGAGGGGGGAGAGGTACTTAACAAAGTTTGGTAGGCTCCGCCCCGAGGTCCAGCCTCTTACCTTTTTATATACCATTTTGGCAGAAAAGGGACCCCTTTTATATACCTATTATTAAAAAAAGGTACCCCTTTCACATACCTACTTTAGGAAGTCTTGTTCTCATTTTCATGTATAGTGCTTAATATATAGACTGATACAGCCATAAGGGACGTATATTCAAAATATTCGGGAGTTTACGAAACCACGACGAAGACGCCGAGGACAAGTCGATTAAAAAACGAAGTTATATTTTACCTAACCATCTTGCGATACCCTAAAGTCATGTGCTTTGTCTATCACGGTCAAAATTATCGCAAAACTAAATCCGGAACACAACCGTGAATTTGAAATAAAAATTTAAAAAAGTAGCCGTGCCGGCTAACGTTCTCCAGACAACACAGAACTTGTTCATTTCACGTTGCTGTCTTGCAGAGGACGGCAAAGAAATGTACCAAGAATTATAACGCACGTGCACAGCCTTTGTTTTGCTCATTAAACCTTTTGTTTGGTGACGTTCGCGTTCCCGTCGTTTCGTAAACTCCCTAAGATAATTAAAGGCTCTTTTAAATACCTAAATGACCGACTTCCCTACCCATTTGTATACCTCAACTTGTGAAATCCCTACCCTTTTATATACTTTAAGCCAATAAAAAATGTTCTCCTTTCGGGGCTGGTTCTCACTAGCGCATAAGCATAATAAGCATAAGTCGACATACGTAGAAGCAGTAAGATGCTGATAATTAGCACCTTTTGTTGGAAATTTCCCTAATAAAAGGTGCTAATTATCAACATCTTACTGCTTCTACGTATGTCGGCTTATGCTTATGCTTAAGGTCCTGTAATGCGGGCAACAATGTTTCTTCGACTTGTCTCGCAACATTGTTGCGGTGCAAGTTGAAACCCTCTGTTGCCCGTATTAATTACCGCTTTTATGACCAACTTGACTCGCAGCAAAATACAGTGTTGCAAGTCTGCAAAATTCTACACGTATAATTGGTTAATCGTGTGGAAATAAAGATGGCGCCTTCTTTCATATAATTTAACTCCCCGACAAAGTTCCACTCCGACTTCTGGCCGTCTTTTTCTTTTTTAACTTTCCGTGCCAGTGAAGTTCTCTCAATATGAAGCTCAGTGTCGTTTCAGATAGATAGCCGAAAAAATTGTGATTTTCCGACAGTTCTTCCAAGTTTGCTGCTTGCATTGTTTGGAACAAACGAGGTGTTCCAAGGACTATGATAGCCCTCAAGGTTGTTTTAAAGAACAAATTGAGGACTTTCCGAGAGTTACTGGTCTATTTAGCATTCAGGCTCGTCTTCACTGTCCGCCATGTTTTTATTTTATTTGCCGCCCTTCACGACGTCCAATCACAAGGGTTAAATTTAAATTTGTTGCGAGACAAGTTGTAGCTTCAGTGGTAATACGAGCAGCAAAACTGGAATTTGTTGCAGAAAGTAGAACTCGAGTCTGCTTTGCGCAACACATTGCCTGAACTTGCAACACTGTATTTTGTTGCGAGACAAGTTGGTCACAAACGTGGTAATATGGGCAACAATGTGTTTCAACTTGAAATGCAACAATGTTGCGAGACAAGTTGAAGAAAAATGTTGCCCGTATTACCGGACCTTTAAGGTTCGGTAATACGGGCAACAATTTTCTTCAACTTGTCTCGAAACATTGTTGCGGTGCAAGTTGAAAACCTCTGTTGCGGGTTTTACTTTATGACCAACTTGACTCGCAGCAAAATACAGTGTTGCAAGTCTGCAAAATTCTGCACGAAAAATTGGTCAATCGTGTGGAAATAAACATGGCGCCTTCTTTCATGTAATTTAACTTTCCGACGAAGTTCCACTTCGACTTCTGGCCGTCTTTTTCTTTTTAATTTTCCGTGTCAGCGAAGTTTTCTCAATATGAAGCACAGTTTCGTTTCGGATAGATAGCCGAAAAATTGTGATTTTCCGACAGTTCTTCCAAGTTTTCTGCTTGCATTGTTTTGAAGGGACAAACGAGGTGTTCCAAGGACTATGATGGCCCTCAAGGTCGTTTTAAAGGGCAAATTGATGACTTTCCACGAGCTACTGGTCTATTTAGCATTCAGGCTCGTCCCCGGGCTCTTCTTCACTGTCCACCATGTTTTTATTTTATTTGCCGCGCTTCACGACGGCCAATCACAAGGGTTAAATTCAAATTTGTTGCAAGACAAGTGTTAGCTTCAGTGGTAATACGAGCAGCAATATTAGAATTTGTTGCAGAAAGTAGAACTCGAGTCTACTTTGCGCAACATGTTGTCTCAACTTGCAACATTGTATTTTGTTGCGAGACAAGTTGGTCACAAACGTGGTAATACGGGCAACAAGGTGTTTCAACTTGCGATGCAACAATGTTGCGAGACAAGTTGAAGAAAAATGTTGCCCGTATTACCGGACCTTTATGCGCAAGTGAGAACCAGCCTTAATAATTCGTGTAAACATGACCCGCCTAGATTAGCCTAGCTACCCGCGGGCATGTTAAAATTTGTAATTGTAATTTGAAAACAAAAATAAAACGTCTGTATGCAAGAGAAAAATGCGGCTACCAGCAAACTATCTGTTCCCTAGAAGCGAACAGATCATGTCGAGCTACGCTCAAGGAAAACTGTTTGCTTCTTGGGAACAAATAATGTCCGCGGTCAAATATCCTAGCATATTTTCGCGCCAAATGGAGGCTATTGTGTATATTATCCTTCAAATCTTTTCGCAACGCGCGCAGTTGTGAAAATTGGGGAATATTATTCGCAGCTCGGTAGATATCCACCGCTAACCATCGACATTGAGGTGAATAGTTGTTTTAGTATGTGAATATATGTGAATAGTTGTTTTAGTACATATATACTAAAACAGTGAGATAATACACGCCACAAAAAAGTAATTTGGATGATTCCTTCACTTGTCACGGGTGCAAATTACTGGGACGCCATTTTTTCCCGAGTTGCTCGAAGGTGATGAGCGCGCGTTGGATATGAGATGTTATACAATAACAAAATCAATGCGCGCGCTCTGATTGGTCAATCAGCTATGGTTTATTGTGCCGGTAAACCCATGGAAAATCGCGCGTCTACTGAATTATTATATAAAAGCAATAGACCACAAGTTTCTATGGTTCATAGGCTGATAAACCACTTGGGATGTTGGTAGAACACTCGATGAATTCGTAAATCACTCGCCTGCGGCTCGTGATTTACAAATTCTTCTCGTGTTCTACTAACATCCCGCGTGGTTTATCAGCCTATAAACCATAGAAACTTGTGGTCTATTGCTTAAATAGATAGCCAACTCGGCGCTACGCGCCTCGTTGGCTATAATCATCTCATATGCAATAAGCGCGAGTGGAATAATTGTTTTATTAAAAACGCCCCCAAAATACAGAAAACTAGACTACAATAAAAATAAAAAGGCCCAAAGAAACTCGCATACGCTCGCCATTTTGTAGATCATGGTACAATGGCTTATATACCATGGTGGCTAAGCCAATGAAAACTCTCGAATTGCATTATCCAATGATCCAGTTTTTAATAACAAAGGATATTCGGAGTTTGACTTGCCAATCAGAGCGCGCCTTTAACGCTATCCACTGTTTAGTAGCATATATAAACATCGGATCAAAAAATAAGAAACAAACAGGAGTGATAAACATATTGAACTTGCCAAATTGCACATTTTTTTATTAAGATTTGAACGTTTCGTATCTTCGCCAGTTTTAGCTGGGGATTATTCGGTCACGTGACGTGTTTAGACCAATCGAGCGCGAGCGAAAATATTTGATGGATTGTAAATCAGATGACATCTGAACCTTGGACACGGATGAGATCAGACCTCCCCCCCCTCGCCGCAAAGTTATCCATGTAAGCATGAAAGAAGCATATTATATCGCGTTTTACGATGGCAAAAGCCCAAGCGCTTTTGAATGTGAATAAAAGGAATTTATAAAAAAATGGAGTTAATTTTAACCAGGAGCCCTGGTTTAACCGTGATTTGTTGACTCATATAGACGGCCTTACCTATGACGTGACAATGTGTGCACGTGCGTGACGAAACGAGTTTCTCAGCTCTGTCCTTCTCAGCCAGCTGTGATGCGTGGCCACCAAGGCGAAGATTACAACATGTCGACTTTACGAAGAAGACAACATACTCACGAAAGAAATGGAGGTAATCTCTGGTAAACAAAATGGCACGAATTTTAAAAAGTTTTGGCATTGATTTGATGGATTTGCTGTTGCTTTTTTGTAGGGGTTAATTTCTTTGACAAGAAAGACGAAATGGGAAGAGCGCGTGTTGAAGAGGTTCGCCAAAGAGCTGAGGTACAACGAGAAACTGCTTCCTATACAAGTTTGCTTTAAATGAAGCTTGTAATTTAAAATTTATTAATTTGCTGAAACAGAGGTTTTAAAAAATACCGATTATTCTGTTATCCAACGATGACTGCGCAGAATATGGCTTTGAAAAACGTGAAAATTCATTCATTTTTAATTTTCCGGGTTCATTCAATTTCGTGGGAACTCATGTCGTAGATTTTGCTTTTCAATTAATTTTTAGGCTTACTGTTTGATTTTTTTTGGCAGCAACTAAGAACGGAGTTAATAGAACAAATTGACGGTCAGCTTAATGACCTTATTGACGATGTATTACACGATTTGGACCCTCTGGAGCCCAGGAGGGATCACACCTACTCCAGGTGAGTACACTGTACTTGTCAAACCATCTCAATTAAAGCGACCATATCTTGTAAAGCGGCCTATAAAATATTGCAGATTTCCTTCATGAGGCTAAATTGATACTATGACCCTATCCAACGAAGCAATCGACCTCTCGTATTTCAGATTGAGACCACCAGTCTCTTTCTTCCGCTCACGTGAGTTTTTCTTACTGTCTAGTATTACACAAGCGGCAAATTATTTCGATCATCAGTATTCATGCTTAGGAAGACAAATTACAATAAATCACATCGCTGTACTCAATATATCCTTCATATTCTGTACAGTTTTGTGTTATAGGGAGAGCTTAAACCTGGTGCTTTCCCCGTTAATCAGATCCTTTGAAGAATCTTCGTCTTCATTTTGGTTCTATTAAATAAGTTATTAAATGCTAAGTTCTGGTTGAACCATATTAGTTCCACGTGCCATGGGTTTTTGCGATAATTTTAAATTTTATGTGGAACGTGTTGGATCCTTTTGTTAGATTTCTAATGATACACGTTTTGCTTTTACGAAATGAATTTACGTGTATGAAATTGCTGGGTCAATTTAGCATTCTTCAGCCACGAGGGCAAACACATTCCTCTCACAGTTGATCATGGCGAATGTCACGAAAATTATTGTTTAATATTAATGACTGTCTTGTAATTAATTTTACGCTGATAGCTTAATACTTAGCATACTATTTCAGATGCTGGAGCATTATTTTTTCGCTACGTTTAGCTGTTTGATCCTTTCTGTATGGCATTTTGACAACTATGCAGTCAAGGATGTTATGAAATGGCGTGTTTAACTTGAAAGCTGATGTGAAGTAATTTCTGTAAGTTGTGGTTAACTGTTTGGAAATTAAAGATATCAAGAAAATTTTTAGTTTGTTTTATTTGATTTTTTGTTTCATATTACAAACATGTTTTGGCTGTAGTGCATGTTTACCTAAACATTGCTGTCTGTCTTCAGAGGTGTAGCCAGAATTTTTCAAAGGGGGTCACACCGTGTCAAAGTGAGGGTACTCACGAGATTGTCATGCTGTTCTCACCACATGTTGTAGACTAGGTTGTTTGCTTGAAAAAGGCTTACAAAAGGGGGGTGCACGGGCACTCCAGGACTCCCCCACCACACTATCTCTCTCTCTCTAGTCCTTATTGCCCCCGGTGGGGCATGGGGCCACTCCCCCCCCCCCCCCCCCCCCACCACACTATGGCCCTGGTCTTTTGGTTTTCAAGAATGTCTGTTGTTTACGCTTGCTAATCAACCAAGCATGGAAATAACTTTGATATTTACAGCATAGTGGAACCCAGTTAATCCAGTCACAAATGGGCCACAAAATCTGGCGTTATTTACAGAGTGGCCATATTAAAGGGTTCTTTTAAATTATAAGACTAGTAGTTTCCATGCGAAAGTGAAGTGCTGCAAGTGAAGTTTATGTGGAAGATGTTTTTATGTCATTTAGGAAGTATTGTAGAGGGATAGTCAACATGAGCTACTAGATTAGAGTATTTTGCCAAAGGCCTCTGTTTTTAAAAAATGTACTGAGGTCAACACAATAAACAGTACTGTTCACTCATGCGAAAACCGTCATTGAGTATTCACGGTTGACTGCGATCACATCAGGTCACGATTAATTTATGACAATAAGATATTTTGTATCTGTTTTCAATAGATGTTCACTGAAATGCTCCTCTGTTAAACTGACAAAACTGCTTGTTTGATGTTTAAAATAATGCTCCTTGAAAATCGTTTTACATTAACTTACCATTCGAGCAATTTTTTAATACTGTTTGTGACATTCTGAAAGCTCATCTACAGTCATGCTCTTACTCCACGCTTATTGGATGATGTTAAAGAATGCATCCAATCAGGGTGGAGCAAACAGCATGGCTCTTGCTACTTGGAACATGAAATCCCAGCCACAGATGCTGGTCGCTTCGAAAGCTGCATATTTCTTGAAAATTATTTGGTGGTTAGCACTTTGATTTTAAATTGATCTTCGATTGAATGCCACGAGAAGAAGCATCAACCTTTCAGTTAATCTTGTGTTCGATTTGGAAGCCAGTCGATTCAAATTTCTGGGTGAAACTCTGCTTGGCACTGGAGGAGTCGAAAATGAGCATTATTTCCACCCTTGACTCCTTCTCATAACATGTAGTAAGAGTCAACGCAAAACTTACCGAATCTCTCAAATCCACCATTTTGAGAAGTTTTGTAACGTCACTCAGTAAACAGTTTTAAGTGGAAAGCATAATTTCAAATTCTTAGGAAAGCTTGAGAATTAGTTTACTAGACAAAACATACACAGAATTATGTAGCATGCAAATGACGAGTGCCAATTTAATCTCGCATGTAAACAAAAACCTATTCTTGTTTACATGCGTAAATGTCCAAAATTTTCGCCACTAAACTTAGGAGAAGTTTCACATGCATTATATCTTTTGATCTATAAGTAAATCAGTACTGAATCATGCGGTAAATTAACAATTTTGCTAAAAAAATTTATTATAACCTACAGTGCTGTCACGCATTTGCCAGCATGTGGACAATAAACACAAACTTGGATGTTTCAAAGTTCCAGGAATAGCCCTTTTCATGGTTAGCTTTCCTCATTTGCATTACAATAAAATCTAGCATGTATGCGAGGCAATTTCGGGCTATTTCGCACTTTTAGCCCGAAATTGCCTCGCATTCACGTTGATTTCATTGTAATGCAAATGAGAAAAATTAACCGTGAAAAGGGCTATTGCTTCAAATATTCTGAGAAACAAATGGGCTTTAGTCATGGGAAATTGTACAACCTTCACTTGCTTTCAAACTCTTCACCTGCGAAAATGTGGCTCTCTACACGAAACAGGATTTTCTCTTCCACATCGATACCACTTTAATTTATGGTCGAAGTTCTTCTGAACCTTGATTTCAATTACTTGAAGTCAAGGCAAAATGCGGTGATATACATACATCCAAAAAATCTCAAATGAGCCTGCTGGCTTCTGAGGCATGCAACCCAGGCTGGTAATGAACGTGACCAAAATTAGTCTGCTGCGAAGCCTGGTGGCTTCACAGAAAAAATGATTACCAATATTCTAAGAAGAGAGTTAAAAGTGTGACGTCTAGAGGAGTGTTTTTGACAAAATTTGAGGTACAATGTATTTGCAATGGATAGCTGATGAAACGCCTTCTCAAGTTTTTTATATATCTTCTCAATTGAAACATAAACAAAGGAATAAACGGAGAAGCAAAATCATAAGAATCCATGCTAATTAAGACCAGGTATGCAAACCTCCATCAAGGTTGTGATTTCTTTGTTTTAACTTGATGAATTATTAAAGAGATTCAGAAGGTAAATTTCTAAAGGTCAGTTGTGAAATTTTTTCCTCCTCTGTAATTAAATAACACAAGAGAATTATTCTTGGCACAGAGGATGCTGAAAGTAGCTGTTCAAGGGTCATTTTTTTGTTTTCCTGTACTTATAGTTTGTATTTTCCAAGAATGTTTTAAGTATGGAAATCAAAACGAAAACCAAAGTGGATGTACTTTTTTCTTCACCTTATTTTATAGCTGTCTCAAAATGTGAAATTTCAATTTAGTCCAGTCAGAAGGTGGAAAGAACTTGCAGACATACATGCAGTATTAAAATAAGTCTTGCAAAACTTCAACCACTCACCACTTTATTGCATTTGATAGAATCTTGTCCCTAACTTTCTTGGGCCCTGTAAATAATTTATAGCAATACATAACACTTGCTTAATTGTATTTTCAGAGACAAGGTTAATGGAAGTAAAGTATTTGTTCCACGACAATCAGTACTAACGTAAGTACAGTTACAGCCAACACTTGGCTTTTAGCTTAATTTATCAATGTGGAGTTGATAACGTTAAAAAAAGTAAATATCCAGCATAGCAAGTTTGTCAATCGCATTCCCAGAGCCCATGTGTCTTTTGGTCAGCACCAAGACAGGGAGCTCTGGAATAATCAATTTCCAGAACTATTATGATTGGCTACTCAATTTATCAAACTGCTCATGCATAAATAGCCTGCGAATGCAGAGATATTTCCAGCTGTCACTTGGTTCCACCAAGGTAAATTGTTTTCGAGGGAACCCAGTGACAGCTGGAAATAGGTCTGAGTTTGCGCGCTAATGCGTAAATTACTGGAAGTAAAATTTTTGTAAACAAATCAGAACAGATGAAGGTGGGCGAGCGAGAACTTCAAACATATATGGCACAGATAACTCCAACTAAACTTGTAAACATGAAAATTTGTCTCTACCCTTAGGTTGTAATGATCACCCCATTTCATTTTTCGGTGAAAAGTCCCAAAAGGAAGCGATCATGGAAGAATACAATGAAATTACCGGCCATGTTGTAAACCAAGGCAGCATGCACTGTGAAACCGGAACTCCTAAAATCTTGGTTTGGAAATTTGATTTTTCCAGAGTTCCGTGTCTTGGT
>JAHPZR010006096.1:0-13779 GCA_019787425.1 Platygyra sinensis
CCACAGGTTAGAAAGTGCGGGCCTGAATGCACTTGAAGAGCTTTTGTTTAGATGTTGGCAATAGAGAAGATGGTAATGTGTGCTTTCAGTTTTGAAAGCGTGACAGAAAATTGGCGTTACTTTCGATTCTCACTAGTTAGCTAATTAAATATTCGATCAAGGGAGGAAGAAGGCGCCAGTCGTGGAGGAATGTTTATTTGCTCAAAATTGAGGCAAAATCTTTCAGAGATGCAAGACAGGACATTGTAAGGATACAGAAAGTAATTTGGGACCATTTGCTGGCTTTTAAGGGGGAAATTATCCAGAAGCAAGCTTTATTTTCGTTTCCGTTTCGAACACCGAATAATTCACGCGTTGTTTTAATATATGCTGTCTGTTCTGTTTTTTCTTTCGTTCTTTTTTCTACCCCGCCGAGGTCATTTTTTCGTCTAAATCACGTAAGGAAAGCTTGGAATTAATGTTCCCATTCACGGTTTAGCTCTGAGGCAATAATTCTGTGATTTTTTTTACCCAAATGTCGGCTTGTGTTGTTGTAGGCGACCGTGGCTACTTCATTGAGTCAAGCAATGACGCGATCGAGGTGAAAAAAGATTGTAATTATTACATTCTGGTTTTCTTCCATTTCGCTGAAATCTTAACATGATATGGCTGGATTGTTAAGAAATAGATAGTACTTTTGCCGATGTGTGATAGCTATTAACCCTAAAGTGTTATCCCTTCGAAGTCAGGGTTTGTGAAGAGATTTTTGTTCGGCCCGTTCTGCATAATCAGAGATTTTATAAAAGGTCATTTCATTGACGATTCCATTTCGCTGAAATCTTAACATGATGTGGCTGGATTGTTAAGAAATACATAGTACTTTTGCCGATGTGTGATAGCTATTAACCCTAAAGTGTTTATCCCTTCGAAGTCAGGGTTTGGGAAGAGATTTTTGTTCGGCCCGTTCTGCGTAATCAGAGATTTTATAAAAGGTCATTTCATTGACGATTCAAACCGGAATATAAATTTACATATGTTTCAAGCTCAAGTTCTAGTGAACAAAACACATTTTTCACGAGGGCTGGGTTTTAATATTTTTCCGGCTAAGGTTTGAGCCGGGGTAACAGAAGCTTGGATCAACGTACTTTGATCTTCCATGTGACAGAGGTCTGCATCCGGTATCCAATGTGACAAACTGTTGTGATTGACACATTTTTCGCATTCTGATCGTTCTTAGTGGTGGAACAAAATTTCAACTTCCGGTTTGGATGCGGAAGAGGTTAGAAAAGTCGATTTATTTTGAGCATGACGACTTCCTTAAATACCTGAAAGACCTTGTTCTGCGAACTCTAAAGTATGAAAAACCATTTTTCAGAGCAATTCGGATGGTACGTGATAAGCTTGGCTTGTGTGCGATATTTTTTTTTACTTCTCGGACAGCTGCTATTTAGCATGATTGAAAAAGAAATGGCCGTTAAAACAGGAGTAAATGGCACGTGAACTGTAAATATGTACTTCGTTATACTCAAAAAAATGTAATTTGAGTTGTTCCATGAAATCTTATTAGGTCGGTAAAGAAATTACACCTAAAAGTGCCAAGCTTCTTTGTTATCTCAGTAGAGTCTTAATATGAACCCAAAGAAATCCAAGCTAAGGGCAATAATGGATAAATACGATTTATTTTGTATGAAACAGGACTTCTGGGCTGATGAAACAACGTTAAATATTTTCCGCTTGTTTGTTTTCAACTCGCAACCGCCCTCAGCTCTAGCTGTGAGTGTTGCATAATTAACTTGGAAACATTCTTTCGTCTATTTCCATCAATATCAATCCAAGATAATTAAGGGGTACTAAGTTACGCATATAAGATATTTCCAGAATGAAAGGACATTCTGGACTCCCAAACATCATTCTTTATCCGGTTGCTTCCATTCAATCGCCATCACGCTAGCCGGGAATTGCGTGACATTTGCATAATTATGCAGTAATTTGTGTTCAACTGCAGAGTTCGCTCGCGTCTAATGAAGGACGATACCCGCAAGTTTGACTTTAGAATCTCTTAGAATATGGGAAGATCTTTGCTGTATAGGTCATTTTAAACCTAGTTTAGGTGCCACTTTTGATATTTTGAGTCTTCCTTATAGCTAATTATTTATTCATTTTCACAAGCGACGCAGTGAGGTTTCTTAAATTTTTTTCCGGTTATCCAGTTTTTATCCAACCGTAACGAAATTTCGGTGCAAAGCACTTCGGATGTACCTGAATTCTGTGGTCTGGTCGATATGGAGCAATACGTCCTTGTTTTAAGGCAGCGCGATCCTGAAAAGTCACGAATTTTGATTACTGAATCGACCAAAAATCTCTCCACAGACAGCTGAAGTCGTTTCGGGGCGTAGCAAAAAAGAAAAGCAGAAATTACAACAAAACATACTGGTTTCAGTATATACACATTAAGTCCTTTTCGTCCAAAAAGTATAAAGGCTAACTTTTTTCTGACCCGAAATTGACCGGACCGCTGTTACCGGGACAGCCACTTAAATGAATTATCAGATGATGAGTACCATCAAATGGTCCAGACTCTAAATAAAGAGCAGAAAGAATTTTTTTATCACATCTTACATCAAAATTAAAACCTCAGAAATCCCCTTTTACTGTTTCCTGAGTGGAGGAGCTGGAGTTGGCGAATCACATCTAACGAAGGCTTAATGTATCAGGCAGCACTTAAATATTATAACACTAGAGCTGGTGATGATTTTCATCAGGTAAAAGTTCTATTATTAGCACCAACTGGAAAAGCTGCATATACCATTAAGGCAACACTGTTCACAGTGCATTTGCTGTTCCTGCCAATCAATCCCTGAGAAATTACAAAAGGCTTGATTCAAGTAGACTGAACACCTTGAGAAGTCAATTTGGAGGTGTCAAATTAATTTTTGTAGATGAAATTTCCATGGTAGGAAATAGTATGTTTGCCATACAGCTAAACAATAGACTTAAAGTTATAAAAGGTTGTCCAGAGGATTTTGGAGGTGTAAGCATCATTGCTATTGGTGATTTATTCCAGTTAGAGCCTGTTATGGATGGGTATATTTTTAAAGACTTGAAAAATTTAGACTATGCAGTTCTTGCCCCAAATTTATGGCATCAGCACTTTCGAATGTTTGAACTCAATGAAATAATGCGTCAAAGAGACAGCAAAGTGTCTGCAGAACTACTTAATAGGTTGCGTGAAGGTAAACATACGCAAAGTGACATTTTAAAACTTAAAGAGAGAGTCGTACATGAAGACATCAAAAACCCACTGGATGCACCACACTTATTTATACAAAATGTCAAAGCTAGTAGATGAATTTAATGTCAGAGCTCACAATGCAGCTAGAGGAAACAAGTTCCAAATTAATGCTCAAGATAGTGTTATTGGAGCTAACTCTTCAGAGCTAAGAGACAGAATATTAACACAAATACCAAAGGATCCAAGGAAAACAAAGCAGTTGGCCTTGCAGCTTTGTCTTGCTGAAGGTGAAAGAACTGAAGTTGTCATGAACCTAAGAACTGAAGATGGCATGACAAATGGTGCTGGAAATGTCATTTAACTAGTTCAGGTGCATCAACAAGACAAACCATCTGGTATTGTATGGATACAGTTTGACCACTCAGATGTAGGTCAGAAAACTAGAAAAGAAAATAGACATTTGTATCTTCAAGGAATTGAGCATACATGGACTCCCATTAACCTGTGACTACACAGTTTGCAGTTGGTAAAAACAAAACTGCACAAGTTGTTAGAAAACAGTTTCCATAATTACGTCCAGCGGCAGCAAAAACAATACACAGGTCACAAGGTGATACTGAGACTACAATTGTTGTGAACTTCAGTACCAAGAGAACTATTCCACACATACGTTATGTAGGGCTAAGCAGAGTTACTACTATTGAAGGATTATATATAACTGACCTATGTGAAAGTTAAATTGCTGTTCATCCAGATGTTAAGAAAAAAATGGAACGATTAAGAACAAGTGCAAAACTAAAGCTCTGCATATCCCCACTTTATGAGATAACAGGATCCGTTCTAAAACTGTCCTATCTTAATGCAAGGTCTGTGCATATTAACACGTCCAAGACTTGCGTAGTGACTTAAATTACTTAAGTGCTGACATTAACATTTTTGCAGAAACAAGGTTTAGTTTTCAAGATACTGATGAGATTTATTATATTCCTGGTTATGAGCTCTTTCGAAATGATAATTCTAATTCCAACAATGCATCAAGACCTTATGGTGGTATAGCTGTGTACAGTAAAATCCCATACTTCCTGGATATCCATACTGTAACAACATACATGGTATTGAATTAACGGTAATTAAGATAACAAGCCTTGTGGATTGGACACTCATAGGGATATATCGCTCACCAAAGGTTCCTGTAAGACAGCTTTGTCAAGCAATTACTGAAACATTAAATAGCATTATGCCAGACAGCAATATAATTATTCTTGGAGACTTTAATATCAACTGGCTTGTTGAAACAGAAAGACCTTTATTCAATCTACTAGTGAGGGATAAACATTACAAACAGTTGATATCAACATATACAACTGACAACAAAACACTTATTGATCACATATACAGCTGTTTCGAGAAATGTTGTCCAAAAGAAGCATAAAAGCGTACGCGACAATGCCGAAAGGCATTATGGTAAACTGTCAGTTTGAGTCAACGAAAACATGACGGCAATGCTGTCGAAAACGTCAGCTAGAAACACATGCTCACGCTTTGTTACAGTTGTTACTGACATTAATAGCGAAGCGCGCGAAGTCTAAAAATAGAATGCAAATCACTGAATTCCCTGCGAGACTCAGTCGACATAAGCTTGTTCTGAGGGAAATACAAGGAATAGAAGCGAAATTTTTGTTTCACAAGTGTTTTAGGAACACCGGCTTTTGCTCTTAAAGAAATCTTCAAAATCATCCACCATTCCAGTTTATTTGTCTGAGTCTTGTCTGAGTCATGACGTCACTCGCGCGCTTCGCTATTGAGATAACGGTGAGTTTCAAAATTCAGCGGCAAATGAAGGGTTAGGATTCACAGAGAAAGCATGATTCTGGCGACTTTAACCGTATTTATTTTATGTCATGCTTTGCAGAGAAAGTGGGAGAAATGTATCAAAAATCGTGGTGCACGTGCAGAGCCATCGCTACTGAACCCTTTGTGTTTGGACGTGTTTTGGTAGCGTCATAGCAAGAGAGAGCTTCATTTTATAAGCCTGTAGGTACTGCCACTTCATCTACGCTATATCCTAAGAACTCTTTCATCCCAATAGCTCGCTACCGTAGGTCTTCACAGGACGGTCGTGGCATCGTCGATTCTGGGCGTTCACTACAAGTTGAATTTACTTTTTTTGGATATCTCCCATACTACCTTTCGGCATTGTCGCGTACGCTCTTACCCTTCTTTTAGACAACCTTCCCCGAAACAGCTTCATACAAACGTCAAATCTCACTCGGATATGCAAGCAGGGGTTTTAGAAACATATTTCAGTGATCATAAAGCAGTTTGGGTCTCATTTAGCAATACTATGTAAAATAACTACTTAATAATGTAAAAAGCATAAATGGGGACAATACTGAAACTACCCAACAAATCATTTTGAAAACGAATTATCTCACTTTTAAATAAACAGAAAGTTAAAATGATCAACTTTTCAGCACTATTTTTATAATAAGAGATCTATCATTCTGGCCATACAACATTTTTACTATGTTTTCCTTGAGGAAACTAGATCTAAACAGCCACATACATGTAGTATACACAGATAGTCTGACTTCAATGATCAAAACATTGCTGGGAATCCAGCAAGTTTTGTCTTCTACTACCCCATGCCACACACACCATCTTCAGGTAAGTCTTTAATTCCCCACTCCAAACATGTGTCAACCACCATAGTTAATTTGTACTACTTTGACATTTTACCAGCAGTGCACTAGTGAAACAACTCTTCTGCAAATAACCGTAACTTCTGCAAATAACCATAACTTCTGCAAATAACAATAACTTATAGTTATTGTAGTTCTGATATGTTGCTTTTTTTTGTTTTTACACAGGTCTAGTCAAAGAATTACACCATTGACAGTGGTGACATTTGCCTGATTAAAAGAAAGAACAAACTTGTTCCCAGAGGTCTTGATCATTAGCTGGTTTTTAAAGCAGGTCCAGTCAAAGAAAAACACCATTGGCAGTAATGACATTTTCTAAAGATCCAAAGACAGCAGAAGTGCCAGTTGCTTGACTTGTCTCCAAATCAACTTGATGGCCTGATTAAAATTGCAAACTCAACAAACTCGTTCCGTGTTTGGTTGATTAATCAATGTCCTTGAACCTTGGACAGTTCATGTTTGAACAAGATGATTCTGACACTAAAGACAGCAAGACTGAAACTTCAAACTTGAAACAAGACTTGTCTACACCATGCAATGTGTGCACAAGAATCTAGCAATTGAAGTAAAGCACACTGAGTCATAGAATGTGGATCACTCTCCATTACATGTATATTAGATATTAATGTGTCAATTGACTTTATATCAACACCTGATCAACATGTACTGTATATTGTCATGTGCGGACTTGAACTATCACACAACTCTGTTTGCAAATTAATGCTTCGAAATGCTGGCAGCTACTAGAAGATCCAGATTGTATATGCAAATTTACTACTGGTATTCACCTTGTCAGTATTTTTTGACTGGCATACCCTTAACTTGTGAGAACTTCAATACAATTTTGCTGTATTTTGGTCTCAGTTGATGTCGTTATATGTTTAAAGAGGCCCAAGGCTGGTTTTCATGGCATATGCAGATGCAGTAAGATTTTGATAATTAGCATAAATGTATTGTGACAAAATTATCAGCATCCCACTATGTCTGTGCATGTCCTCTTATGCTTATGCATTAGTGAATACCAGCCTTAAGTCATTACTGCAGCAAACCATCTTGACACTGCCTTCACATGTGTAAACAGTGCTGAGCTGAGACAGTTAAAATAGGACAAGGCATAGTGGCACTAAATTGAGAGATTGCTGTTGTTTCGTGTCCCGTAAGGACCAAAAGCTAAATAAAATGATTGTTATAAATACAATAGCCTCCATGCTCACATATTTGTCTGGCAAGCAAACAGTTTTCTGAGAGCTAAGGAACACATCATGTTTAAGGACAAATATCGGAGCATATTTTAATACCAAATGGGGGCTATAGTGTTTACTTTCCTTCAATTATTTTTTGCAGCACATCAGCTTTCAAAAATAATTTAAGGAATATTGATCAAATATTCCCTGTTTTAGTAGCGAATTATTCAGTCATACAGCGCATTTAGACCAATCATGCAGGCGAAAATATTTGATGGATTATAATACAGGATAAGAGTAAGTAAACAGTATTCCGCCATTAATGTCCCAATTCAAATGTTCATCAACTTTTCTAACTTCTCGCTTCAATAGGCCTTTTGCAACAGTTGGTCACGTGACGTGCTTTTCAAGAACACACTGATTAATCATTGGTAATGCATAATGTTATCAAAAATGGAAAGAACAGTTCCAAATAAGCTTACATGCAAATTTTCAGGTTTCTATCTTTTAAGGGGGAATTTTTATGGACGTTAAAAATTAGAAGGATTTGTATGAGAAGAAGTCGCTTTGCCCTCCAGTCACGCTCCAGTGGTTTTCCATACAAATCCTTGTAATTTTGCAAGTTTTCAAGCTGCCATAAAATCTTTGCCTTTCGGTGTAAGGGCCTAGAAATTTCCACTTTTCCTAATATTTTACCACCCTTTCTATCTACAATGGTTATATGCCGGCAGCTTCTTTTGGTAGTGATCAATAACAGAAAAGGTTTCTGGAGGGCAAAGCTTCCTCGCTTCCATACAAAACCTTCTAATTTTTGCAATATTCAAATCGTCATTAAATCTCAACCTTATACGGCATTGGTCTGAAAATTGGTGTCCTGGTTATTTAAAACATGCTCTTTCCAGCTCTTAAATTCATTTTGCTGTAGCTGAAAGTTTAGAAATTATCGGTCACGTGACCAACTGTTGCAAAAGGCCTATTCAACTCACATAGAGCATAAACTAAATGTGATTTTGAGATGGCAATATGGCAATTTAATTGCAGCTAATTGGGAGAAATACATTACACTCCTTTTGATTAAAACATAAAATCGTAGTACACGTAAAAATTGCCATGGAAACCAGCACACAATGACTTTTTTCTGTTTGCTGGTGAGTTCTTTCAATATGTTGACTTCTAAGCCGTACATTCCCCTAATGAACTAAAGAGATTTATCCGGTGTGACACAGTAAAGTTTTCCGGAGTATCGAGCAAAGAAAAGCCAAAGAATTAGTCAAAAACTCTATTCAAACTCGAACTTTTCAAAAAGCAGTTTTCCCATCTCACGTGAGCTAGCTCTCGCAGTAACTCAAACCAGCTACCTTAAATAATTAAAAATAGTTACCTGTCTTCATCGTCAACATAGAGATCCCTTTTACATTAAAAAGCTGTGCAAATAGCAATAACTGAAAGATTAGAGGTGAGTTAACACTGTAATATTCTGAACAGGTCTTGATATTTAAAGCGTACGTAATGAACCAGTTTCAGTGTTCCATTTTAATCTCGCACAGTAAGTGATACTCCAATACCAAATAGACCTTTTTCGCTTGTACATTTTGTTTTCCCAATACAGATCATGTGATGATACTCAGGAGATTTGATCTTTAGTTTTGTTCATTAAAAAGGGTACATGCAAGCATGAATATGTCTGCATGTACTCTTTTTAATGAACAAGACAAAGGATCAAATCTCCTGAGTATCATCACATGATCTGTATTGGGAAAACAAAATGTACAAGCGAAAAAGGTCTATTCCATAAGGGCCCAATGGAGTTAAACTAAGCATTGCGGACCTATTTTTCTTTGTTCTTAGCGGCTAAAAGAGATTGTTAACTTCGTCAAGGGTTCCGCAAAGTTCGGAGTTAAAGATTAATTGGTCCTTGATAACTGCAAACTTTAATTTTTCTGCTTCGGCTATGCTTATAGCTTTCACGTCTCGGTCGCAGTTTGGGAAACGAGGCCGGAGGACAGAGTTTCGACTTTCCCGTCCAGATCAGATTCTTAAAGCGTTCGCAATTACGTCTGCGACAGTATCAGATTGAGCTGCTTTGTCTCCGCCCCTCGGTTGGTGTTCAGTGCTCTGGAGAGGACGGCATTACGATAACTAAAGAAATAATTCTACTGAAACAACCGCCGACTATTTTTGTACGTGATGACTACCTTGGCGCTCTTAAAACAATCTTATATACTTATCTGGAGTTTCCAGAGACCCCACTGGCGAACACCAACGAGTTAGTGCAAAGTATGAAATGCTCACGCTAAACTCCCGAAGGAAAATAGAGGGTGTGAAAGGGGTTAACCGACTAGCGACAAATAGCGAAAAACAGTGCTGACTACCGACAAAACGAGGAAAAAATTACCGACTAGCGACAAAAAAGTCTAACCGACAACCGACATGCGGTGAATTTGGTTGTGTAAGGGCAAGTTAAAAGTGAAAACAACTCACCTCCGGTTACCGTCCGTGTCTCAAAAACACGGGTGTTTAAGCTCCCTATTATAAGCGTTTGTAGACATCTTGGGAAACATAAAGACTTCCGTATAGCTAACAAAATTACGTTTACCCACGCGGGATGTTTGGGAGAACACGAGAAAAGTTTGTAATTCAGAAGACGCGCGAGTTTTCTATGGGTTTCTCTATCTCTATCTCTATATCTCTTCGTGCCATAAGGCACATAAGGCTTTGTCATTCTCTTTCCATCCACTTCGGTTTGCTGCTAAAGCTCTGACAGTCGTCCATGATTGCCACCCAGCTACTCGTATTTCGTCTTCAACCATTCTCCTCCATATTGTTTTTGGTCGGCCGGCCTGGTCTCCTCCTCCCCTCTGGCCTCCACTCCAAAGCTGTAACACAGTGCTCCTCTCTGTTCTTCCTCATTATATGCCCGATCCAATTCCATCTTCGGCGTCTGATCTCATCACTTGCTCTGTTCACTCCTGTAGTCTCCTGGATTTGTTGCTTGTGAGATGGTCCGTGGCCATCTTATTCTCAGTATGCGTTTCATGCATTTGTATTGGAAAGTTTAAAGTCTTAAAACTGCGCAAATTACATAACAAATGTGAATAATTAACTTGCATTTTTAATTATTAACTAAGACTTACTGACAACCGACAAAGGTCGAAAATTGTAACCGACAACCGACAAAGTTATGAAATTTTAACCGATAACCGACATGTGGACTCCCCCCCATTTAGACCCTCAAAATACATCGACCATTTACCAACGTCTACTGATCCTTTATTTTATGTTCATTTTTGGTTTTTACATTGCATTAATCGATACATGTATATCTACTTAAGATTATATTTCACCCACTGTTTAAGGACGTCCGCTCGAAAATGCTCCATTCGATGGATTTTCTTCAAACTTCTACTGCATAAAGATAATGAATTACTACTATTTCAGAAATGGAAAAAAATGGCGGTCACAGACCTCGTTTCAGCGATAAAGAGTATGGAAAACTAGTCAAATCAGCATGGTCTCCAGGGTTTTAGCTTAAATATCAAACTGAAAGATGAATCACTGGAACCAAACTATTGTAATAATATTTTGTAATAATATTTTGTATAAGTGAATCCGTTGCGTTAATAATTCCAAACGTTGCCAACGTTTCCATAAACCGTAACCTTCAAGAGGCATTTGAAACCGCCGCACAGTGAAACGAAGAGCCAAAAAAAGCAGAATTGGATGGTGCATTTTCAAAAAAAATCAAACATCTAATGGATAGATTTTTTTTTTCATTTTTGCGCCAAAGGTAGATAATCCGTAGAGAAAATGATCTATCGAAAGTACAACAGGGATCACTGACGTTTAGTCCAGGCAAAGCTATAGCACTGACCAGCTGCCCTATCATTGTTTATTTTCATTATTTTTGAGTTATTTTTTTGTAAAAAAAATACCTCTTAGTCGGCGCGTCGGGTATGTTATGGACGGGTGGTTCAGTGAGTGGATCAGTGGTTCAGTGGATCAGTGGATCAGTGAGAGATGTATGTATGTCACACCAATCAGATTGGATCTACTATTAAACACCAATCAAATTTCTTGTTGTAAAGGTAAATGGCAAGTGAGAAGATTTGATCCCAAAACAGCTGAGAACGGCCATATTTATTCTTCTGTAAAAGAGGAGGAAGTATTCATATATTGGGTTTATCTCGACATTTTCTGTGGGTTAGGCTGAGGAGTTTGTGGGCGGGTTTGATAGTCATTAACAATTGGATAATCAGTCAAAGAAACATAGTGTTTGGGATCATGTATAACTGCGAGCATGCGATGAAGGGTGATCTTTTCCCATTATGTAAGGTTTTGAATTAAATGAGTGTTAGCCGCTCTACTACTAATGTTGATGTGGTTTCTATGATATGAATAATTGTATTTAAGGGGGCGGAATGCAGTAGAGGGAATGTGAAGAGGTTGTGACCAGGTTCGAATCGTTTGCGTGTTGTAGTGAAACCTAAATATTGCTGCAGAGTCGAGAGAGAGTCGTTAATTTCAGCATCTATATCATTGATCAGTTTCAATGATAAGTTTCGACAAGAAAAGCGAAGAGACAACGATTAATTTCGTCAACAGAACAAAAAGAAATTATTCTGTGACGATTTTATATTTATAATGGTTCTTGTTTACTACTGGGATGAGAAGATACGTTATAAATGAAACTTAATATTTTCTCGTCAACGTTATCAGGGTTTTCGCTTATCACATTAATAGCCAGCACGACGAATTGTAGTAGAAGAAAAATAAAATTTCTTGTTTAAGATAACTTAAGTGAGGTAAATGAAGTCTTGGGAGTTCTATGTTTGTGTTAAGTCAGTGCAACGACTTTGGTGATTGAATAATATACATCGGGTTGTTTCAGTGTAATGGTGGCTAGTTATGAACGAGATGAGCTTTGCGTTTTGAAGTAGTTCATGAGTCAGTAGTAACCAAATGGGAAGAGATAATTTATTTCAGGTTACAAAGGGTAACTTGATACTTTTGTTTTTCACAACGAGTAAATTCAATTAGAGGTCACGAATCGTCGCTTCTAGTTCAAAGGACATATTTTAGAGGAGACGAGACTATTTAGATTTGAAACAGTTTTAACGTTTACAAAATAAGTGAAGTGACAATTGTTTTGTTCTTGTATGCAAATGTAACGAGATATCTTTATTTTTAGTTACAAAGGGTAATTTGACACCCTTGTTTTTCACAAGGAAGTAAATTCAATTAGAGGTGATGATTCGTGAGCACTTATTTTCCCGAGATGTTTGCTAATTTTAGTTAGAATTGGTAACTTGATACTTCTGTTTTTCACAAGAGAGTAAATTCAATTGGAGCTGACGAATCGTCACCACTTGTTCCCATGAAATGTTTGAACAAAGAAAACGAGATATTGCTATTTTTAGTTACAAATGGTAACTTAACACTTTTGTTTTTCACACTGGAGTAAATTCAGTTAGAGCTAACAAGTTATGGCCTCTTGTTCCCAGGATATTAAACAAAAAAGAAGTTAACATGTTTGGGCAGCTTTTAGGTGTCTGCAGACGAGGTTTGATATGGTTAACTCGAGGACATTTTATGATATTCGTTTCAGTCCGAGATCTTTTTTGTTAAAGGTAAAAAAAAGTATGAAAACTGTTCAAAATAATGTTCCTTGAAGACTGCGTGGCACCAAGTTAAACTACAAATTAATCAGTAAATCAGGCTTAAACGAGTCAGAGAGCTTATTTCTCTTTCTTGCTATTTTTGAGTTATTTTTTTGTGAAAAAAAATTCTTCTTAGTCGGCGCATCGGGTATGTTATGGACGGGTCAGTGTGAAGGTGCAATAAGAGGTTTAAACAGTTCGTGTCTAGTCGTTGTTGTCAGTTTTGTGCTACAGTTGATCTTGATGTCAAGTCACAGGACAACCTCGTTCCCAGGGTCTCTCATCTTACCCCCTGGGGCGAGCGAGGAGAGAACGAGGTTGCAACAAGGACTGCTTGCAGATAAGAAACGTGAGGGTAGATGTTCAGGTGATCATACATACCCGATGCGCCGTCATAGAGATGAACGATGATGCAATAATATAGTTTGTGTTGATCAAGTGATATGGTGTCAACCGTAATAATTGAATCATCGAGGGGTCTCTGGAATGTGCATTGCGTTATGACTGTAGCGCTGGGAAAACAGCTAATTTTTAAAAGCGCGGTTATAAGATCTACGATCTTTCTTGTCTTCTCTAACCCATACCTTACTTACAACAGTTTTGACCTACATGTACTATATTTCTGTTATTTCACCCACAAAAATAATATAGGTATTAAATCATCATCTGTCAATACTCCATGTTTCATTATGGAAGCACACAATACACATATATAGCTTGCCCCTCTACAAAAAAAAAAAATTCACAGCCCTTTTTTGCGCAACAACTCAAAAACCTACAGAAAAACAATCACCCATTCTCCCCCCCCCCCCCCTTCCACCAGCCCATTTATTCCAACAAAAACTCCTACACGCTTAGCGTGCCTATATTTTATCCATACCCTCTTGCGACAACTTAAGATGACAACTTATCTTAGCGATACAAGATCGTATGTACATCAGATTCTCAGTTTCTTTCTTGCTGTACATTGTAGCCAAAAAGCTTGTCAAATTAACTAAATTACCACTGTAAAGAGTCGATTAAAT
>JAHPZR010006097.1:2500-17500 GCA_019787425.1 Platygyra sinensis
GCTGGATAGAGCTTTCATTTGTTCAAAAGACATCACTTCAAGTCCACGATATTTGAAAGTATGCATTCTCGTCCCCAGAGCCTACAATCCTTCTGGCCTGTGGTTGGGATCGAGAGCTCTGGTTTGGTCAAACACCGGAAGTCCATGATTCACGGACTTCCTGTCAAATCCAGCAAATCTGATTGGTTGACAATGCGAAAAGAATACTCTGCGCATGCTCAGAAAATCGGGTCCGGCCAGAACTCTCGATCCCAACCACAGGCCAGAAGGATCGTAGGCTCTGGGGACGAGAATGGAAAGTATGGAGAATTTTCAAAATGACTGCTGTTGCCCTCGGACCAAAAATCTTTTCAAGAACCATATTCGAGGCAGTTAAGAATCGTAACAGGGCTCAAAGTTTATTTCGACTATGGGAGCATTTGTGCGACCAGGTGTAAATTTTTAGGCACACTGCCAAAATTTTAGACATGGAGTTAAAAATTTTAGGCACACGGCTTCAAATACTTGGAGCACCTACTCCAAGAGAATACTGAAAAGTGCCCATGTCATCAAAATTTTAATTTTCTTATCTGATTCTATATATCATCCAATGAACTACCACGAAAGAAAAATGTGATTTGGATAAAAGACAATCTGTAAATTTAACTTAGTAGTTCATACCAAATGCTGGAAAGGAGCATTTTGCATAGATTGCGAAGCTACTTTTTTTACAGAGGTAAAACAAGCCAGATAAGTCAAGCCTGAAGTCACGTGTTCCTTAATCTACGTCACAAATCTGAGCAAGTCGATGATGTCATCAGTGGCATGGGTAGACCGCAATAAAATAGAATTTTCAGGTTTTAAAAACTTCACAGAAAAATCACTTTTTATCCAAATCAAAAAATTTTTTCGCCAAAGTTGATTGCATGGAATACAGGATCAGATGGGAAAATGAAAATTTTCATGATATGGGCACTTTAACACTCCAAAAAGAGCCACTCAGGCTTCGTGTTGCAATATTGGCTTATTCTAGCAGTATTGAACACAACGAAAACAAATAGAAGAATCAAGATATTTCACACAAGAGTTTAATAAGCTTGTAGATATTATCTACTGAAGTCGCTTCATCGAGTATCCTCACTATCTAAGTGCTTGCTGTTTGCTTCACCTTTGAAATTCTGTTCAGGAAGATTCTTGATTTTTTCAACATCTGGGTATTTGTGAGAACACAAAGTTTGCTCATTTGGCTAGCTCTCAAGCCATAGAATTCATGGACCGACCAGTTCCGAAAATGCTGGACATTTTTGTATGTCAGACAAGTGAAAATAAAGCTTTCCTTAAAAAACACAGCATTCTGTAATTGTTCGCAAAGAACGAGAACTCGATTTAATCTCATCCCCAGTCTCCACACCTAGCACTATGACCGCTTTATGAAGCACGTGCTTCATTCCTTTATTTGCATGTGTCAGCGGAGTTGTTTACAACACAGAACGTGGGAAGAGTAGTTTGGAGAACCCACTGGGAAAATAGAACACACTCCAATGAAAGGAAAATGGTGCATTTTTATTATTTAGTGCCTGCTTGTGTCATATCTATTTTTAAATTTTTACATTTATCAATCGGAGTACATTAGTATGGTCAGGTGAGTAAGCACTAGATTAGTTGCACTGTGCTTTGGCTTTTAAGGTGCAGTGATGCAACCACACATAATTATAGGCGCACAGGCAAAAATCTAGTTGCATATCCAACCAGTTGGTCGTTAACTTAGAGCCCTGCGTATATGTAATGGTTGCAACAATCGCCAGGTGGGCGGATCGATTGATGGAAAGTTATTTTCCTCCAACTAAAGCTACTCATTTTTCAGTGATAATGACAACAGTGAATGAAGTCAACAATGATAAAGCAAAGGCATATGTGTTTTTATGTTTTAGTCTGTTATTGTCAGTATAGTTCTTGAAATTCACCTCTGAAAATTGTACTTAAGACTTCGTCTCCAGCAACTTATTGTTAAATAATCCAATCTTCAATTTCAGTTTCCAAATTTAAATCACACTCTGACAGCTCAGGGAAGCTCTATGCCATTTTTGACACAGTCACGAGAATGGTTGGAATTATAAGCATGAGCAGAATATTATTTGCAGCAAAAACATTTAGACCTCATTAGACATGGCATGATGGGCATTTGTTCTTCACATTTTCATATCAATTAAGAAGCAAAATGAACACAAAGGTCTAGCAAGAACTAAAACAAGATAGCTCCCAGAACAAGATCAAGAAGAGAAGTTAGCTGATGACTAAGTTCTTAGCTCTAATAACCATTATACATATTATATAGACCAACATGTAGCATATAGACAACAATTCACCCTCAGCAGCAGGTTCCTTCTTACCGTACAGTCGGTTATCCTAATGTTTGAGATGCTGATTTCAATAAGGATTGTTCTCCATGTACTGGTACCTTTACTCACTAGTTTGTTGATTGCTTTGTTCAAGGTCTCCACACCTAACAAACAAATCAAGACATACCAACAAATTCACTTACATTAAAATAATTATTTCATCTGCAAGCAGCTTGGCATGTAACATTGTTTGCACCACTTCCTTTTGCTGATCCTAGTAGTGCATGAGCTCAGGACATGATTGTGTCGCATATGAACCTTGTAATAACACATCTTACTGGTATCTGGAAGCTCATATTGTTTCTTTGCAACATGTAACACATTCTAATCTTTCATATGCCACTATTGTCTTCATTGTGTACAAAAACACTCTCTGAATAAATTACCAATAAACAAACAAACCAACAACATTCAACAAACAAGGCAGTCAAACCTGTTGGTTTGGGTACATCTATACACCCAACATATTTAGCAGAAAACCTCTTCTTGGGTTCCACATGTGGTTTTTCATTAAAACTAGCATTATCTGCAAAACAATGTTGAACCATCACATGGATAAGGGAAATGTTAACTTAAAGTTACATTTTTATGAGGCATTACATGTATTTCAATATTACAGGCCACTTAGGATGGCATGAACTCCAAAGGAAAAGATAAATGACATCTGATGGGAAAAATACACAACTCATCAAGCAAATAACTCTTGAACATTTTAAAGGAGTATACATACAAAATTTTGACATATTTTGGCATTCACAATGACCATGATTTAGGCCTTATTGATACACCATCATTACCAAATAATTAACAATTACACTTTTCTATAGGTTATCTATTTGTGTACCTCTTGCTGATGGCGGTGGTGGAGTGTTAATGATGTCCGACCACGGCTTTTGGATTGATGTTTTCCTACTGCTTTCTTGTGCTTTCTTCTTTTCTTCCAGGATTTTACTACACATATCATGAAGTGCATTTGTGATTGCACGGCCAGAAATATTACCATGGCAACGGAACATGTGACATTTGTGTTTACCAGTTGAAGGATCTCTTGCAACATAAGCAAAGTCTCTGAAAATGGGAAAAGAAGGAAATTTGGAGACTCTTACCAAGAAATAAAGTCAATTTAAAATACCTGGATTGACCCAATTTTCTCCTAATTAAGGTGGCTGAACACAGTTTTCAAGTGCCTATGCCTAATTCCCCATAGCTTTTAAACTATTTCTGCTTTGGCACCCATTTTTGGCAAGAGTCAAGGTTAACCACAAAAATATTTATTCTTGCATTTTGACTGGGGTGTGTGCTGTTGCCATGGCAATGGGTCTGGTTAAAAACAAGGCTTAAATAATGGTTTTTGTTTATTTAAAAAGAGTCCAGTCATTAGATTGTTTTCATATTTTGTACACTAAGAATTGACATTAAATCCCTTCTGTCAACACGGTTCTAATAAAATTTTGACATAGGCGATTTTCGTAAATTCGCCGTTAATCGTTTTCTATATTATTAAAAATTCCCTATGTCAAAATTCAGATTTTTTTGATAGATCATTCATGTGGTCTCGGATCTATTTTTCTGCCAAATTTCTTGAAATTCTAACAACTGGATCGTTAGAAATCCGCAAGTTTCTGCTAAAACTGTCAGTCTCAATTTTTCGAGCAACTGCGCATGCATTGCATTTAACTGGGTTCTTTCGGTAACAAACAAAAGCTGAAAATTGCTGGGTTCTTTGCATCGTTACCTTTTCTAATATATCTTTGTGATAAAAGACTAAAGCCATCAATACACTGCGTTCAGTTATAGAGAAAAATAACACAGATAGTGCGGGTGTTGAGTAAATAAAATGATCTCTATACTGACGGCATGTTTGTTCTTTGAAATCCTTGTGCACGTGCTAAATATTGCATCAGCAATAGTGCAAAGATTTAAATAGTGCAAAGATTTAAATAGTGCAAAGATTTAAATAGTGCAAAGATTTAAATAGTGCAAAGATTTAAATGGTGATTAGACCATAACTTTAAGATCTCTTTTTTTAAGGTCAACCAGTTATCATATATTTATTAACACTTAATAAAATTTTTTTATTTTAGTTTTTGTTTGGGCCTCCAAGCTTGACTTCTGGGCACCCTAATCTTAGTACAAGGTTGGGTACCTGAAGGGCTCTCTAGAATTTTTCCTAGAGCACAGCCTGGCATGCTGAGAAAACAATGAAGTCTTTGTGTTAGTCCTTTCACTAATTATCTGCCTTACCTTTGATCTTCTTTACCGACTCCCCACACTCTCATTTTTGAGACAGGTTGGACTAGCAATGTGACTTTAGTTCTTGGTTCTACAAGTTTTAGGGTATCTCCTTCTAACAACAATCTTATGTCCTTTCCCTAAAAACAAATTATGCAATCACAAATTTATAATAATATTATTATTAATCAATACCACAGTTGAAAAAAATGATTACAGTAATATTGTATTGATGGACGCTTTACAAAATACTGTTTCAGATATTTTCAGTTCAAAATAAAATTTGACAAACAGCATTATCGTCTGACTTACTACCAGCTCAGTTCTTCATGTGTTTCTTACTTCTAACTGCCATGGCAGGTTTACAGGTTATGTTGCTTATAAGCTTTCATGCCCGACATCATATATACTGGCAACATATTTTCAAACTGACATTTACACGTAGGCCCTGTCCACTTATATCCAAACATTTTTTAATCTGCAACTTTTTCTTTCTGGATACGGCTTCCTTCCACACACATCTGGCAAATTTGGCAGCGAATCTGGATATTTTCTAATCTGCTCTCCAGAGTGGGAAAAAAAAGATCCACAATGAATCTGATAACATGTGGACAGCAAATCTGGATATTTTCTAATCTGCTCTCTAGAGTGGGAAAAAAAGATCCACAATGAATCTGATAACATGTGGACAGCAAATCTGGATATTTTAGAATCTGATGACGTGGCAAATATGTTTACAGTCTCTTAATGAAAAATAAACCAATATGGCAGCACAACATGTAGACCTAGTTTCTAAGAGTGAATAAGGATATCACTGCATGGGTATGGACAGGCAAATTTGATTTGAATACACTATGTGTGGATGGGGAAATTTTTGAATCCGGAGAGAAAAAGTTGTGGATTCAAAAATATCCAGATAAACACATGGACAGGGCCTTCAGGAAATATTTACTATTTGGGACTAGCAGATGGAATTAAGGTGAATTACTGTGTGTAAACAATCATTAGTAAGATTTTATTAGTTTATCTAAAGTTAATATCAAGTTCAGTAGGTTTGTGCTGTGTACAGTGTTTACCTCTCCCCATGTCTCTGCAGTGTTCCACAGATCCTTTCTTTTCTGTGCCAGTGTGGAGATGCACTCAGCTATGGTCTCACTCATGTTATGTGGTGCCACTTCACTCTCCTCAAGCTCAATCCAACCCATAGAATGCACTGGGAAACTGAGCACCTACAAACATGTTTAAAGAAACAGTTATAAATTATTGGCTTATTGATGCTTCATGCAGAACAGAATTATAGATAAAGGATTTTCATTTGAGTGTCGAAAGTAATCATTGGTTTTGCACTGACTACAATACACAATTGACTTAAAAAACGTGTGCCAATCATGACACGCTTGCACTCTTTTCCTGCCCCTTGCATCAGGTACATGTAATAACTTTGAGTTCTGATTAGTTTGACTGTATTTGTCTCTGTCCTTTGAGATTGACTACAGTGATATGTTTGTATTTGGTTTTACAACACTCATTGAAAACCACTCTTACTATTTGCCTGTAAAATAGACTTTACGAAATCAAATTTCAAAAATAGCTAGTAAATATTTTATTTTGTCACAAATCTGTTTTAAGCACATCAGAATAACAAGAGGCAACTATCAGACTGATAGCTGCCTCAATTTCAAATTCTACAAAACTTGCTGTGGGGTCATACAGTTGGATTTTGTGATCAGCATTCACGCTCAGTCTTCCTTTGAGCAGTCATTTATTTTCACTACAAATTTCTATTAATGTCGAATTGTTCAAGTGCTGCATATGATGATGTAAGACAAAACAGTAATACTAGACAATGAAAAACATCACGCAATAATTTAAAAAGGAGATGAAAGTTCTGTCTCCTCCAAACTATCAAAAGCCTCTTGTAGGCCATTTAACTATGACCATTGTAATAATGTGCTGTTTCGTTGACTGTGTAACACATTGTACTCCATGATTTACTATCCCAAACTCTTACATAAGTCCACACACTGTTCTTAAAACCTTCAAACATCAGGGAAAAGCATAGATGAGAAGACACTGCCTCAAATTAAATCAGTTTCCCTTCAAGTGTGTCCTCATATTATTTTGTTCCCCTTCCCCTCTTTCTAATGTCGTATGTGACAGTCTTGTCAAAGCCTATTTGGGGGTACACTGTAAAGGGTTGGCTAACAATGGAAATGATGCTTTTGCATTAAGGAAAGTCTGCTTCTTGTCAGAAAAGACTCAAATTTGTGAAATGCTTCGACACTTTTGATTCTGATAATTTGCAGCTGTTTGTACTATGTTGTCAGCCATTATTGTATGTTCATATGTTTCCTACAGGCTACTTTTTCAGTGTTTACATAAAAAAAATATGATACCAGAAAACAATTCATTCTCAAAACTTCAAAAGGGAACTCTACCTTCTGCCTCTCTGTAGTTTCCACAGGTTTGGGTTCTTCAGTTGACCTCTTCTTGTTAGAAAAACACCAGAAACATTTGTTAACAATCACAGAAGAAATAAAATACTTGCCCACCAGAAACGACATGTATAGATGTACAGCTTACTGCAGAACCTGTCAGCCAGCCTGGATAGCAAACATTCCTGCCCAAAGGGCCTTTTCCAACTTGTTCTGGTTGCATCCCTTTCTTTTTTCCACAGTGATGTTCGTGCAGCCAGAATGTTGTTACAGGAACACTTGCTATTCAGGCTACCTGTCAGCTAGCTATCTCGGCATCCTGATTCAGCTGAATGGCTCCATCATTTCCCCCCCCCCCCCCCCCCACCCCAAATCATGTATACTATGAGGACTCTCTGGTAACTTGCTACAAATAATAACATTAGTCAAACAATGTTGCAAATGTTGCACTACACATGTATGTATTTCTCATGACCAAACATACAGTAAGAGGAATGAATATTTTCCTGACAATTGCAGAACACTGAAAGTCTGCTGCAAATTACTACTCAAGTAGTAAAAACTGACGAATGAGGCATGTTTCACTCTAATATTATTGTGCCTCTTGTAAAAAGATGACCTTAAATGTGAATAAAGATGTAAGTAGAGCATGAGATGCATTGCAAACCTTTGGTCTTGTTGCAACCTGTGGGAGGGTCCACTGAGTTGTCCCAGATGCAACATGCCAGTAATATGTACCACCATCACCCTTTACTTCCCTCCACCCCTCAGGCAACTCATATGGAGCATTCGGATCCTCTCTGTCCCCTCCCAAGGATTTCTTCTCTTTCTTTATATCTGTAGGAGTGTGTGGAGGTTCTGTTATGTCAACTTCCAAGTAAGGCTTCACTGGCGGAACTTCATCAGAAGAACTATTCGCTTGGCTGGCTGGAATTGTAATTTCTGTGTACATTTCTTGGGTTTGTATTGGCATCAGTGGATCCTCACCATTTTCCACCAGTTTCATTACATCTGCTTGTGATTTTGAACGGCGATGATGAAATTTGTTTTTCTCCCCTGCACCAGGGTGAACATCACCTTTTTCACTGTCATTTTTCACTTTACCAGCAACATTTCCATCTGATAGCTGACGGCGGTGTTTCTTTTTAAACATTTTGAATCCACCCTTCTTTGGCTTTTCTTCTGGTTTTTCCACTTTATCAAACTGAAAGACATTTTCGGAGGGTTCAGTTCTTTTTATGGTGTCCTCAAGATTTGGTAACCTTGAAGGAAGTGGAGGTGGTAATTCTACTTCACTTGCTTCATCATCATCATCATCACCAGACATCATTGGTATTCTTAGCTGATCAAGTGATTCAACTGAACCATTCTGTTGTGGTTTCGAAATCTTCTGCACCACAGCATATGTTGGCTGGTTCTCTTGTGATGGCACCTCTATTAAGAAATAAACACAATTATTTTATTTGCTAATGGTAAGCATTTAAATCTGCAAACCAGTTAAGTTCACACTATTATTTCAAGTAATATATCAAACACGAGAGACCATGTTTCATCTGGATATCCAAACACCAAGAAAAGAGTTTAAAATACATGTATGACCTGCAGCAGAGTATTTAAACAAAATTTGAGGTGTTGGATAGCCAATTGCAAGTGTTTGATATTTATTCTCAATCAAAACAAAAACCAAGGAGTAAATGGAGAAGTAAAATCATTATTTATACTTATTGTAGCCTCGCATGCAGACATTCCTAGGCCCCCCCCCCCTCCCCCCCCACGAATGTCTGTTCACCGGTCACATCCGTTCGCTGGCAGTTAGCCAGTCATAGCTTCTCTTCTTATCCGTGGAAAGCTGGACTTTGACCGACTTTGACCCAACGCTTCAACATGAGAAATTTGTGCCGCAAAATGTGCAACATTTTCACTTGAGTAAGAGTTGCACCTGTCCAGCAACTGCAGATGTACAGATTATTTTAAAAGTACCGGCAACTGATAAGATCCACATTGAGGACCAAAACCCTGTACGGTCTTGCCTGAACTAAGTCAAACAATGGGATATACAAAACCCAAAACAGCCATCTGATATTAGCACGTAAACAGCTACGTTAATTTTTAATCATGTAGTGCCAGAACGACCAAAGGAGGAATAAACCTATTCATCAAACCCAAGAATCATAAGCTTAATTATATTAATGGAAGAAACATGTATATTAAGAACATCTCTACAGAAACGTGTTAACCTTTCTCAAAGTAAAGCTATGGCGTCTTCAAAGAAAAACCGGACAAGGATTAACATGATATGCGTGATAAGAAGCAACATACCTTCTACTTGCAAATAGTTCTAACAAAACAGCCGGACCAGCACCACAATATTAAACGCAAGTAAGCAACATTTGATTTCACTGAAAAAGCCTTATTTTCCACATTTTGCCCCTCAAAACAGTCAAAAGTAAATATTTTGCAATATAAATGACCCTAAACAAGCACATAAACAACTGAGGTGTCAACATTAACAGAACAGTGGATTGGTTCTTTTGAAACAAAGGCTAACCGCCAGTGATCGGAAGTGGCCTGTCTGTTGAGCAGACATTTGTGGGGATCGAGGAACATGTGACAATTCTAAGAACGTCTGCGTGGGAGGCTATACTAATTAACACCAGGTATCCAAACTTCCTTCATAGTTGTTATTTTCTTTATTCTAACTTGATGAATTGTTACTGAGTTTGGGAAATTCAATTCAAACACGCATTACAGGTAGATACATGGGTGGCCATTACCCCCCAGCATGTTGTAAGGTTTCCTCAACAATTTGTTTGTACCTGCACATACATGTACACTGTGTGTTGTATTTATGAATGTTAAGCTATACAAAGCCTAATGTGTGGTGTAAAATTTACAAATTTCAGATTTACAGTCCAAAGCATCATGCACTGAACTGGTGCATCTCTATCAAGCAAGACAACAACAGAAAGAAAAGAAATGTGAATTGAAATTACCAGCAGGTCTTTTGCTGTGTGCCTCACCAGATAATTTATCCTCTTCAGGTTTGTTTTTGGGTTTTTTCTGCACAGTAGCATACACTGGTTGTAAAATGACTTCTGTGGTCTCTGGAAGAAAAGAATAAAGATTAACACCTAGTATAGTACAAAACTCTAATCTGCAAAAACCTTTTAATCAGTGCATGCAAGGGGGGTTCTATGGCAAGGAATTAATCCCTAAGAGTGCTCTGACACTACTGCACTTTTTGCTGGGTCTTCTTTAGCATGAGTAAACTCCATTATTCCTCTGCTAAACAATAATCTGAAACTTGACAGATCCATTCAATGGCTGTAATTACATGCTTCTGGATTTTGAACACTCAAGTGCAAAAAACAACTAATCACATTCAAAAAAAGATCATTGTAGAGCTACATAATGGGAATGGAATCTTTTGAATTGATCATCAAGATTAAAGATGCTGTTTATTTTCCTTTTTACCTAATATATAAATTATTTATCCATACTTCAATGTATGGCAAGGTGACCCCTAGAAACCACCAGGCTTATAGTTGAGGTCACCTTCTACATAACAATACTTATACAGATAGTGCTACAGTGTGTGACTTTGCCAATTCAGAATTCTTTTACTAAAACTTGAGCAGGAAAACTTGACAGAGCAGGAAGGGAATAGGCCATTTTACAGTTGTACGCTTAGTTACCTGGCCATGAATGCAAGCGAGGCTGGAGTTGACCTTGCTTTGATACAGACCTTTCTGTTTTTCTCATGTACATGTAAATGCAAACTAGTTAGCATAAGAATAACTTGATTTGCACAATAAAAACAGTGAGGTCTGTGTCAACTCCAGCCTCTCTGCCATTCAGAGGCTAGGTCACTGAGCCAACAACTGTAAAAATGGTCTATTCAAGATCTTTCAACCTTGGTAAAGAATTTTTTAATTTTTCAGATTAGTTCAGCGATGATGCACATGATAATTATTGGTTGTTCTGGTACTATAGCTATATGAATTTGACTGTTTGTAAGAAACAAGTTGAAAGACAGTGGAGGGAACAGTTTGTTATGATAACGGTACAAGTCATATAATTATTTCTCACACACTGCTGGTAGCCATGTCAAGCTGATCGTCGCTTGAATTGAAGAAATAATGTCTAAAATTCCTAATTTGGACAATAAAGGAGCAGAATGTGCTCTACAATCTGAATTGGTAATAGCTCGCACAGCCCGTTTTTGCAAAAATAAATTCTATTTAAGTTTGTTACATATGTAGAAGACCATGTAGAGTTACAAAACTATAGGTGATTGGATAAATTAGGTGAGTTTAGTTTTTGAAGATAGATAGAAGCAGGATCTGAATAACATTCCAATTGTTTTGAGAAATAGACCATTTTTTGGAGGCTAAACAATGCCCTGGATTTCATTGCTCCAGTTTTCAATACACCAATAAATGTTTGACAATTACAGCTTCCAATCTACAGTTTTGAATGACCAATACACACCTGCATTACAATTTCCTGGTGTTTCTTGCATTAACAGTTCCTTCGAGGCATTCAACCCTGGTCCTGAATAAGGCTTTGGGATGGGTGGCGGAACTTTTTTATCTCCTAAAGATGCCTTTCTCTCACTGGAAATAGTCCTGGCTGGTTTCTCATCCAGCTCTACCTCATCACAAGCCATGATCATATTTTGAAGCTCTCCTGTTATAGCTTCGTACATGTTGGAATCTTTACGTCCCCCAGGGATTGTTGGTGCAACATCACCCAACTCAACTATTGGTCTCTGTATTGGAGTGCTTTGTTTCTGTACTACATTGTCTTTAGATTCTTTGGAATCTGTTTCCTCTGGCTTTTTCTGAACAACTGCATAGAGATCATTCAAGGGTCCAACAGCATGAAAATCATCATTTTCAGCCATATTTCTTTGATCAGTAGATGTTAATTTAATGTTTGATCTGTCATAGCCACCATCAACAATTTGAACCTCTTCATATTCCATCAGCATTTTTCTACCCCAACTGCTACATGAGTTACCTTCATTACTATTCCCATCCTCAGTATCTTTTGATGACTTCCTACCTTCAACAGGAGCAGCAATGCCTCCACTCTCTGTCACAATCAAAGGACGGAACTCATCTCCAGCATAAGTATAAGATTTGTCATCGATGGTATTGTCACTGACTGAGAAAACGTCCTCCTTTAAAGAAGATTCCTCTGGATTTCGTGTAGCTATACCTCCATCATTTGTGACCAACAGTGGTCTAAATTCAACGTCGGCGTACGAATAACCAGTACTCTCACTTTGATCAGGACTTAAAATAGTCTTATTTTCATCCTTGGCTGATGGGCTAAGGAGCTCTCCTGTTGACACATCACTGTCATCAAGAGAACCTGTTTCATAGCCAAAGTCACCATCAGTGTTCAGTCGATCAACACTTCCTTGCTCTGAGTCACTGTCACTAGCATCATAGCTATTCTCTTTCTTGATTTCATTTTTCTTCTTGTTGTTTGGTTCCTTCACAGTCTTTTGAGATGATTGTTTTGAGGTGACAGTTGTCCTCGTGCGTGGAACAGGTGTTACTCCCTGCTGATTGGTTGGTTTCTTCTTGCTTGGCAAGACATCTGATCAAAATGAGAATATTAATTAATGTAAGCTACATTTCTAATTCACAAAATGGAAGAACCACATAAATTCTCAGAATGAAATATGACCTTCCAAAGGAAAATGTATAATGGCTATGTTAAAATGGCTAAAATCATTAACATCCCACTTACTACCCATTTAAATGGTTTGAAAACCTGTTAATATGGTGTTTGCATTTTCATGCATGCTGTTAAAATGGCAAAGTTAATCACCCACTGATATAGCATTTGCAATATTTTTAATGCATGCCATTAAATGGCAAAGATCATACATTAAATATGAAATTAATTAAATGTGTGGTTCCAGAAAATATTCATACCCTGTCAACGAAGGGTCACAGAAATTCCGAGGGGAACCGGGGAGGGGGGGGGGGTCTGAAAGAGGTAAATCTCTAAAGGGGAGGGGGGTACAGATAGGGTTTTATTTCCAGTGAAATGCGATTAAATGAACACTATCATGCTTTCCCAATCAATTCAGGTAACCAAACCAACAAGATGAATCAACCTGTTGAAATAAGCGTAGATTCTTTGTCGTATATTTAACAAATTGACGTCAGTTTTTCATGTGTCTGTCCTGTTATTGATCATGAATTTTATCATAACATTGTCAAAGTAGCTGTGGATCCACAAGGCCATAGCCGAGTGGGTCTGCAGACTACTTTGACAATGTTATGACGAAATTCATTGTCAATAACAGGACAGACACATTAAAAACTGACATCAATTTGTTTTTTACGATAACAAATTGTCAAATTGTCCGCTCTTATAATTTCATGTGTCTGTCCGCTTATTGACAATAAAAATTAGCAAATGAGCGCACGAGGATTTCTGCAGTTATTGTAAAATTTCTGTTTTTATTCTGGCGTTCCATTTTTAGTACCGTGAAGCCCCCTGGAAGCAAAACTCCTTTGCGGTGGGGGTCAAACTGGAAAATAAACCTCCATGGGGGTATGGATATTTTCTGGAACCACACAATTGGCATGAGCTCAAATGCACCACCATGATCCTTAGAGAAAGATATTCTAATTTCCATTTTCTGTGAGATTCTGAAACTCCCATTTGTAGAACATGTAAGGGGAAAGGAAGGAGATATAGAGAAAAAAACCTGTAGCAAAAGAGCATGGGGTTTACTGGAAAAGACTTTCAAGGAATGAGCAATAGAACCACAGCCTGTCACAAAAAAGGCTCACAATGTACATGGAGTTTGCTAGTTAGGAGAACCCTAAAGAAAGCTGTAGTTTAAGTCAATTTCTTGTGACATCCATGTTGATTTATATGTTTTGGTTATTTCAAGATTACCAGAAGTTCTCATTGAGGAGCATCTCATTTATTATGCATTCAAATGATTTGGGTTATTATTTGTTTTAAAATTCTACTCTTCCAAGATTTGAGACAATTTAACAAGACTTTGTGAACAAGGATAATTGAATATCTATTAAAATTTAACATTTCTCTTTATGCAATAACAACAAAAAAAAATATATAAACTAATCACCAATAAATAAATATTCTTCTACTTGATACCTTTTGCAGAGCCAGAAGGTTGTTTACTTTGCTGAGAAGCTGTACAACTCTGAAAAAAAAAACTATTTTAGAAGTTGTAAGTATAATTTAAATACCTAATCATGGCATTTCACGCAAGTTTGGTTGAGCCATAATGCTTCATATTTTGCCTGGACTTTCTTTCTCTGAGCAAAATATGCTACTGTAACCTTTTAAAAGGAACAATTGAGTATTTCCATACCCAGATTCAGGAATATATCCAGCCATATCTTATCAGTGGCCCTATACTGATTGCAGGATATCAGAACAGTAGACCCAGCTTCTGATAACCCAAATGTGAATTTAGGTATAGTAACAGAATATTACAAGATAAGAAAGACATTGTTATTATGATCATTACCACAAAAAACTATTACAGACTATTTACTCTCACTTTGTCTGACTGTGTGCAACATAAAACACAGTTTAAACTCTGATCAGGGAGAAAGAAAACTGAAGAATAAAAAAGTTATAAATATATAAAAGATTATGGCATATTTGTATGCATTTTAGCTGAAGCTAAAGAAAGATTGAAATAAAAGAATAAACTTGAACAGGATTGTGAAAGCCATGATCAACTTGGAGCTGCAAGTTTGTGAAGTTGCAAGTTTGTGAAGTTTGTAAAGATCCTCACATCATTGTACACGGCTTAAAAATCCCATTTAAACCTGAATTGTTTTTCCAGGCTTTACATTCATTTGGCAACTGCTCAAGTTGCACACAAAACTGCAACGATCTTTGTCCTGCTATAGAGTGTATGCATGTGACATCTTCAAATTCCC
>JAHPZR010006097.1:22500-29074 GCA_019787425.1 Platygyra sinensis
TGAAAAGTTTAGCTAAACTTTTCAAACCGTTTAACTGTGACTGAGCCCTTTTATCTTTTTCAATGATTTCTTTTTTACATTAGAGATTTCATTTGGATCATTACTTAAACCGAAAAATCAAAATTTGAAGAAAATTGCCGATATGAAACCTTAAACACAAAATCTTCAACACAACAAAAAACACCACAGCACGGGTCAAACATAACATATATGTAGCAGTTTGATCCAATGTGGTTTCAGTACAACATAAAAAATTAGCAGAAATTTAAAATCTCTTACTATTCTTGTTTACAATTTGTGATTGATTCTATTTGTTATTTTCTAAGATACCCCAGTTACATTAAACACAATATAACATTACTCCAACACTTCCTTTTGGACATAAGGGTATCATACAAATGTACAATTGTTTAGGCTGTAATTTACCACAAAAGTTTATTTCTGTAATGTTACTTATCAGCAGCATGAACACCTGAGAGAACTGATCATTACGATGAACATTTCTTTTCTTTAGTTTTGGCTACAGTTTAAAAAGTCAGTATGCCATTTTACATAGCACCACTAGTAAATTACACATTCAAGTTGTAAATTTTTAAACTAAATTTTTTTTGGATAGCAATATTCACCCAGCCTTGAAGTGCACCTAACCCCCAAATTTTTTTTTTGCTTAATCGAATCTACTTGTTATTTGAAGCATTTGGGTGCAAAAAGTTTCGAATTTCCTTGAATCTTCGATTTTTCTATGCCCTCTCAAAGTCGCGCTTGAAGTGTTGCATGACCAAGTTTTAGGGAGTCTGGAGCAGCGGTTGCTGATGACGTCTACCCAGGAACCAAACACAATGGCACCTCAGTCTGCTCTCTGGGCTCAAGAAAATGGAGAGCATAATTAATCGTTCGGATAGATATTGGAACTTTGTATAAGAATCATTTCTTCTTTGTCACTGGAGTCAGAGTTAAGTTTCGATTCGAAAGACTCCGAAACAAACTTTGATCGAGCATGTCCAACAACTGTGAAATCACTGCCTGGAGCTTTGAGTGCACTTTGCAATATTTCAAGCGACAACGGGGAAGACCTCTTTACAGACAAGCAGCTTGTATATTAGGAATGGAAAGCTAGATATGAAGCTAGTGGAGGCGCAGGAAAAGGAAAAGCAGGAAAGAAAACTCAAGGACTGCTTTAGATGGTAAATTCATTATCTAAGCACAAGGTTTCCACGAGTGTTTATGAAGCCCGTTTACAGTTGTCCTTAGCGAGAATGTACCGGTATTTTGTCAAGACTGTATGGTTGTTCTATTAAATCAGTTTGTATTCTGGAGTCATGTGTATGTGCCATTGAACGTTGGATGCTTCATAATAACCTTAAGGTATCATGGTAGGTGGATTTTTAAGAAAAATGCGAAAAATCTTTTTTTGCTGTTCAAATTGAGAAGACTGAGAAAAATAATTTGCAGAAAGAATGGAGAAAAAAGCTTTTTTCCTTTTTACGATAAAGAGAAAAACTGTTTTTGAATCTCATTATATCTCTTAAGGCGCGTTGACAGCTCTAATTAAAATTCACCGCCAGTTGTCACATGTAATGCGAATTGCGGTGTGATATTTTATTTGCGCACGCGAACCGTTCTCGATCTGGGTGTTTCATCGCAAGTCATTAGCTTTCGTTCTTGTCAAATTTTCTTTATGTCAGGACGAAAACTCGCAAGAAAACTTCTTGTCCATTTTCGTCTCCGAAGAAGCCGAAGAGGCGAAAATCTGGTGGAACCAGCAAATTCAGCGTCGAACAAGATCTTTGGCTCCTGATCTGAGCAACTGTGGGTTGCATTGTTTTAAACTTAGAAGAATGGTTGAAGGAATTCGAGGACACAAATCCCGCCAATGATCTGAAGGTCAAAATACAATAACTGCTAGTCGCACGAAATTGCTGGAGAACGGACGTGATTCCGAAACTTCCACAGCGAGAGATCAAGTCGAGTAGATGTAGACGATATACACCTCGAAATTTCCTCTTTTTGGCTTCACGAGGCATATGGTTTCAGAAAACGTCTGGAGAACGAAGAAGTCTAAAATCGAACAACATACATGTAATACCAATGCCGCTGACGAAGTAATCACGGCAGTTTAAATACAAACCTGTTTAAACCTAAGTAGTTTTTCGCTTCTCAGACGATATCACTGCAATGTAGACGTCTGCTTATTTCAAGTTGTCATGACCCATTGTTTTGGTAAACTGACCCATGCTGACATCTGTCAGCGCGGAGGGGATTTTTAACACCTAATCATACTGATCTCGCAAAAGGTTCTTTGTCTTTTTCTCGATAAAACAAAACTGCAAATAAGGATGAACATTTTTAGTTCGTTTACGCGTGTCTTCCAACGGAATTGGCTGAAAATCGGCAGGTATGTTCCCTATTACCTCCTTCGAAAAAGGGTGTGGGGCTTTGTTTAATTTCGCTTCTGTTTCAGAGTTATGGCCTCTTTAGTGGAAGGAGACACCTGCGTTCAGAACATCAAACTTTAAGAGGGTGTAGAAAAAAAACCAAACCACATCTGGAAAATCCCCGACACCCTTTTTGAGGGTGATGTGAAAAAAACATTTCCGATGTTAATCACACCGCTCCAATGATTCACGCGCGGAAGCGAACCAGTTTAAGCAAAGCAGTGTTTCTGGGTATTTCTTTTTATATCACTGCGACAATAACTTTTTAGAAAATTTCAAACATATGATTGTATTCTATAACTATTAAGCTTTCAGAAAATGTATAGGTTGATGGGGTTTTCTTTCAAAGCGCCAGCGTAAGAGCGCGATTTCCAAACACTGTCAATCCACCTACCATGATACCTTAAACTCAACAGCGACAAGATTGAACTACTCATTTTTCACACTTATTATAGACCTGCTCCTCCTCTCGATTTCATGAGTATAGGCAATCTTGTTATCTCGTCGTCTAAATCTTGCATGCACATCGGTGTCACTTTTGACAGTTACATGTCTGAACTTTGATAAACATATTAAGAACATCTGTAGAATGGCCTTTTATTATATTAGGAACATTGCTAAGTTTAGAAAATTTTTGAGTTACGATACTGCTAAAATTTTAATGCATGCATTTGTTACTTCTCAGATTGATTCATGTAATGCACTATTGATTGGTTTGCCTAACTTTCTTATTCAGCGTTTACAATATGTTTTAAACCCTGCTGCTCGAGTTATTGCTCGTTCTCAGAAATTTGACCATATCACACCGTTACTGATAGAATTACATTGCTTACCTTTAGAGCAGAGGATAATATTTAGCACCTAGTTATTTAAATGAATTATTAGAAGCCTATGTTCCAACACGTATGTTAAGATCGTCTACGCAATTGCTCCTGCTTGAGCCCAAATTTAATCTTAGGATGTATGGCTCACATGCCTTCTCTGTTTGTGCACCTCGATTATGGAATAGTCTTCCTTTAGAAATTAGGAAGTGTGACTCTATTGACACTTTTAAGAGGAAACTTAAGACACATCTTTTTAAGAAATCATATTTTAGTTTGTTTTCATTTGTATATTAGTATTATTATTGTTATTAGTTTTTGGAACTTGTGAAGCGCTCTTGGACATTGCGGTGAAATCAGCACTATATAAATAAAGTATCAGTATTATTATTATTATTATTATTATTATTATTATTTACTTTCTAGAACGCTTCATGTTTATTAGAGTTGCAGTTTTCGAGACATGATAACCTCCAAAACACTGGCTTCGATCAGGCGATTGAAAATCATGGAATTAATTGTTTGGACCTTTATTTTTGAAGCTGCGGGAAGCAAGACGGAAGAAAGCATTTCATAAAATTACCGATTTCACATTGTTACACGTTTTAAGTCATAACTCCAAATAACCGGAGATGTAACTTTTCTCACTGCTTGCAGTGAAATTTGTTGGATAAGCAAACAGGATCTGCAAATAATATTACATATGCGGTCATATTTTCAACACTGACTTGTTCATTTAAACTTAACTTTTTTTCAAGCCTTCGCATCACCCGTCATAAAACTGCCAAATTTAGCTTCAGTGTTTCAAGATTGGCAGCTCTCAGTACTAATTTGGCTACCTTTCCGGTGTTTCTGATACAACCGTGATTTTCCAATGACTGAAAAGCCAATGCAGAAACCTGAATATTCCCGTGCCACACAGAAGACACGAAAAAAAGAAAAATAGAAATATCAAAACAGCATGTTCATCGTTGAACTCTGGAATCTTTGTAACATTCAATAACCGTTCGCTCCTTATAGCAAATAAGTTAATTTTATTTCACGCTAAATTACCCAAGCTAGAAATTAACTTATAGTGCAATTTGTTTTCGTCGCCACCAGCCTACTCATGAAAATATCGAAACATAAATGTACATCTACAGGGAAATATTTTTATTGATCTGATTGATTAAACTTTCGTGTTTCTTTAAGAAAATCCAAGACTGGATTATGCAATCCGAAAGAATCCGAAAACGGATTTTGCGTTTCTCTACTAAAGAGATTTATCCGAGATCTTTCGGATTATGGTGCGTCAAAGGAAGAATCTAATCTTAGATTTTCTTAAAGAAACACATCCTTTAAATCACGTCCACCTAGAGAATTGAAAATGGCGACAAAGGCTACTACCATTCCCATTCTACTACCTGTTCCTTTCTTGTTGGGGCCTTGGAGCTAGGAAGGCGCACATGATGTGATAGGTTCATCTCTTGCCTTGACTTATTCCCGAAAATTATCCACTGGTTGATGTCTATCTATAAAGACCGCTCGATTACAGCACCTTCAGACCTTCAGGAAGTCTTCTATAACAACGCATAAGAATTCAGTCATGTCCAGTCACATCGGAATAAAACCTTTCACTTCTAGCCGCGATCCCTTGGGGTACAGCACTCAAATCGTAGTCTAAGAATGCATGTAAATTTTCCACGACTCTGGTTCGAAGATCTATAAGTCATTTTCAAGATCAAATTCCGATCGAAAGCGTGCTTTTAAGTGGAGAGGTTAACTTACTTTACCAATGAGGAAGTTTATTTTTCTTGCGTGTCATGAATTTTTTACTTACCTCGATCCCCAAGGGAAAATAATGCAATTTAAATGAAGCAAAATTAAGTACGGCTTTTCACCTGTCACCCATACATAAAAAAGCGGGCGGTATATTAAAGTGTGACCGGCACTTGCTAAAACTTAGCTTTGAAAAAACCACATTCTGATTATATTGTAGTCCTTGTAGTCGGCGTTTCCGAAGTTTTTCTTTTCAGTGAGAGCTTGATATAATACTCGCTGATCCAATTCGAGTGAGCGTTTTTAATTCTGGTAATTAAAAAAAAAACTGCAAAAAGTTTTAGGTGCATACAATAAGAAACATTTCCAGACAGTGCTGTTGCCTCCTAATGACTCCTTTGCTATGGAAACTCTGAGGCTTTTGTGCGGTTTGAACTTAGTAATTTTTTTCAATCATTCATTTGGTCAGGCAAAGCTTTCACTGATTCTTGCAATTGTATGCCATTTAATATTAAGAAATCTTTGGATTTCTTTTTAATTTCGCCAGTCGTACTGTAGACCTAGTACGTAACATGTTTATTTTAACTAGATCTTGTCTATTTATCTATGTGCTCATGTATTTGTGGTTCTAAAATGCTTAAAAACATATATTACTCAGCGGTCCAGCCCGGTATCAGGTCTATGAAACGGAGAGGAACCTAAAAAAGTATGGACGTACTGAAGCTGATCGGAGAGTTAAGAAATATTAAAGAAGCTTAAATAATAGAGATGAAATTCTAGCTTCTTTAATTAAAATTTGATATGTCAAATCTGAGGTCGTTAGGTTTAGGGCAATTAAGAAGTAATCAGTGATAGGAGAAATTTCTCCTCGTGTAAATGCAAATGAATGCAAGCGAGTGCAATCGTGACGTCACCAGGGTTTGTGGGTTTCTTATTTCCTGCCATAAGTCATATCGTCTAGTCTGTATGAAAATACGCATGGCGGGGGACTTCCTCTCGTCTCATCAAACATGCAAGACACAGCATTTTAGATTCGCTATGTGAAATCCTTGATGGTGTGATCGATCGGAAAGACTGCCAAATCTTGAATTCTGTTGGCTTATTATGTCCCAGTTCAAAGTTGAAAAAGGTTTGATCGCTGGGTCTTGAGGACTTTTCCCATTCATGAGCGATTTCATCAATTTTGGATCGACCCTCCGCACGAACGGTTTGTTATGGCTGAAACGTAAATGAATTTTTTCCATCTCACTTTTCTGTATGATCTTTCTATTCTCTAGTCACCAAAGTAAAAGGATTGTCAGATCTATCTGAGAAAGCAAAAATCGGTGAAAGGACCGAAACCACTACCAAGCGAAGTCGAGGAGCTGCGACAAGCAACGAACGCCCCGGCCCAGCGCAAGGGAAGCATACGTCGCTGAAGGTAGGAAAACTGACTCGAAATCTCAACTACTGTCGCTGTTGGCGTTTCATTAAAATATCCAAAGTTACGATTGTGGGGTTTGTGACCTAAATGGCTTCGAACGGGACTTTCTGTCGACGCTTAATTTTTGAATTTTTCAT